>PVJA010020376.1:0-37082 GCA_004027025.1 Myocastor coypus | reverse complement strand
CTCCGACGAAGTGAAGTGTTGACTCCTCCTTCAGCCCTTTAAAAAGTCTTTTTGTGCTCAGTCATTCTGACGTGGACTCATTGCGCCCTAGGGTGGAACCAATCATACCCCAGGACGGGCCCTTGATCCCGTTCTAGGGAGAAATCCAATCATATCCTAGGCAGGCCCGGGTGATACTCCAGGGAAGAACCAATTGTACACCAGAGTGGGGCTCCCATCAACAGGGAACCGGGCTGCTGAGTCATTCAGCCAAGTTGACACATTGTATCAACCACTACAATGTCTCAAGGAAAATATTCCACTGACTATGTTTGCAAAGCACACTGAGGTAAGTCATTCTTTGTATTTTCAGAGGAGGAAAACCACCACTGGCCTACTTTTTGGTCAAGTCATGCCCCCTAGATCAGCTGGCACAGCCTGCCCAGCAGGGTCAGCCCAAACCACTGCATCACTCAATGCCCACATGGACTTGCCTGGCACCTCAGACTTGCGTCAAGGCGTGATTACTTCCAGCAATAGATGGAGACAAATTTTGTGATTACAGTTTGACAGGTTTCCTTCAAAGAATTTAGTTCAAAAGAATACATAGAAACCTGAAAGGTGTAGAAACAACTAAGGAACTTTTTAACTTCGATTATTTGTATAAAATGTATTGTGAAGTTGGCTTAAACCTTATAGAAGCAAGTTAAATTAGATTTATCTTCAGTAATTTATGATAAATGAAGCCAATAGTTTGTTGTTATACATTTGCAATGAATGTAAAAGTGAGGCAATAAACATAAATTTAGTGTGGATAATAAATCACACCTATAATGTGATTAATAAGAAATTATCTTTGATTATTAGCTCAGTTTAAAAGGGTTATTCTTGGTACCATGCACTATTAAAATAGAGGTTGCAATTGCCTTTATAGGTATGTTGGGAATTATAACATCACTTATCATGAAATAAATTTAAGTTTCTATTCTGACCTAATAAAGCATCTAGGAAAATTGAAAGCATAATTTGTGGCTATAATTTTTGTTACTGGGAGTATTTTGTAGAGAAAATCTAGTTTCTCTACTTTTTTTTTTTTGTATTTTCCTTCCTTTAAAATAAGTATCAGCCACATGCTCTTGATTCTAGTTAAGCGAAGTGATCTAATTAATATTTATTGCCTGCAGAAAATTTAGGAAAAGGCAGCCCAAAATTACACCTTCAGTCCCTAAGATGGCATTCTGGTGTTGTGGTGTATGTCTAGTTGTCCCCCAAAAGTCTCATGCAATCTTGAGGCAGGGACTTCTATAGTTTGAGACCTGACTCATGATCCACTGGGATTATGTGTTTTAGTACTGATGGGATTATGGGTCCGAGTACCGCTGGGATTACGGTTGTGACCTAAGGTGGATAGGCTGATGCAGACAGCCTGAATGTAGTATAAAGAGAGACAGACTCACACTAATGCTCTCTGCTCCCCTGGTTGTTCCATTGCCTCTATTGCCATTGTCATTGTTCTGCCCCCATGAACTGGATGCTCTCTGCCCTGTTCCCCTCAGCCTTGGACCAGCCAAATATGGACTGAAACCTCCAGTAACTGTGAACTAAATAAACCTTTCCTTCCTTCATTTTGAGTGTCGGGTATTGGTCCCAGCAATGAGTAAAAAGTAACTAAGACATCTGGAAAAGCTTACATTTCTGCTTCTTGCAACGTCTTAATCATTAAAGAATTTAGTACTTCACAATTCAGTTGCACTCTTAACTTAAAAACAAAATACAATAGAAGTGGTGACAGTTATGAGCATCCAGGTTTATTTGTTTGCTTTTAAATCCATAAAAGTATGAGCTAAGTGTCCTACTCTAAGGTGATCATATATCCAGAAGAAAAACATTGACATTGAATGAAAATCCTCACTTAAGATTTTCCAGTCCATCTGGCAACTCAAAACATGTGTTCCAGCTTAGCGACCACTCTAACCATTTAGAGTCTACTCAAGAAAGTGCTGTGGAAAGTTGCCTGCACAATAGCCAATCCCCATATGCTACTTGCCAGATTATTTCAGCAGCTATCACTGCTCTCCTACATAGCCATGAAGCTGCTCAGCATTACAGAAGAATATTTGGTTATATTTTTAGATAAATATAATTAATCCTTTTTCTTCTATTATGTAATAACAATTATAATAGATTTCTGCAGCAATAAAATAAATTTGTTTTCTATCAGCCTGCCATACAAAACGTTTTGTTAAAACCTAATGTCTAGTCTCTGGATAATATCTACTCATTTATAAGACTGATTTACTGCCAAGAAGCTCTTCCTCTGCACCCAACTCTAGCCATTATTTCCATAATTTGTTTTTGTTCTACTTTCTATGAACACTAGGTTAGCAGGCTCTTCTCTTCCGTTTGTAACTTGGCCTGAACACACATAATTTTATTTTCAAAGCCAAGTAAGACTTCCTAGCTGTTGATTTGTTTTTCCTGGGAGAAAACCATGCTTCTTTGGAAAAACTGTTGGTATTATTTATTTTAAGTAAAAGTAAAATGTTTCATTTACTACCTAGAGCAGTTTGTGGAGGACTTGGACAAAAGACTTTGAAATCTTTCTGATTTTAGCAGATATAAATCTACAACTTATTCTAAAGTACTTACATTCTGGTTTATGTTCCCAAGGTAATAAAAATCTTGGCAAATAGCACCTTATTACCGAAATGTACACATTTGCCACCCATTGTTTCAAGGAAGGCATTTATGCAATTAAAGATTTAACTTCTAATGGTTTTTCTGTTATGAAGGTGATTAACTTTACAAAAATAGCCTTAAGAATTTTTCAGTGACCCCTATACTTCTGATTATCAGATCAGTCTAGTTTTCATATTTGGTATAAGTTCTCCATTCTTGTGGTTATTGACCCAGTTGTTCAGGCCCAAATGGACCCACAGTCCTTGCTTGTTTTTCTTCTCTTGAGCCACATATCAAGCCGAGCTGCAAGGCGTCACCTGTACCTCCAGAGAGACTCTCACTGCGTGGACTCAGTGCCTTCTCTGCCACACTGCCCACCAGCCAGCCACGTTTAAAAACTGGAAATCAGATCTTACCATTTCCTCCTCTCAAGGCTTTTGCTCAGCTTAAAACAAATTCCAAATTCCTTCCTAGGACCTGGGAAGGTGGCCCCAAACCATCTGATCTTACTTCTCGCCCCGGTCCTTTCTTGTCTGTCACAATGGACTGCAAGTATTGCACTGCTACAATCATAACGTTACCTAAAGGAACAAATTATACTATTGCTCATGTAATAAGTGAATTTGCATAGTTCAATAGTCTTCCTTCTAAAATTATCTACTTAAAGGCAAGCACTCGAAAGCACATTTTCTATTGGCCTTAAGGTCATTGCCCTCAGGTAAATTAAATACACCACCTGTGTCATTTGTTATCACCAAGAATGTTCTTAACTAGCTACCTTAGGAATAGCATGACAAGCTAAAAGAATTGGTGAAGGTCAGCCACAAGTAATTCTGATATCTTTTTTGACTATACTCAACAGTGACTATAAATTCCAGAGAAATCATCAGACAGACTCAGATGAATAGCATCCTTTCCTTATATTTCTAGTGATACTTAGTTTTCCTCTCTATGAACTGCGTGGTCTATTATCGTAAATTCGAAACACTTTTATGAGGTTTCCAGTGCAATCACTATTGTAAGCTTTAATTATTTGGTGTGACTTAAAAGCTAAAGTATAGAGAACTTTACTGGCCCCAAACTCTTTTTTTTTTTTTTTTTTTTGTCTTTTGGAGACAGGGTCTCGCTATGCAGTTGAGGCTGGCCTTGAACTCACTTTTGTAACCCAGGCTGGTCTCGAACTCGTATTGATCCTCCTGCCTCAGCCTCCCGAGTGCTGCCAAACTCTAATCAAATTCTTGATTAAGAATTATATTGTGAAAATAACAAAGACAATTTGAAAATAATAATAAAGAAAACAAATGAGAGTAATGAATCATTAGGGGTTGTTCTATTATTTCCTTCTTATTTGATATTTTTCACCTTGTAACACTTTGATAATTGTGTAAACCTTAATGCATATTTTATTCCTGTCAATACAATCTTGCATGATGATATAAGTTATTTCTCCAAGGGTGCTCTGACAACCCTAATCTTAGAATCTCGAAAACACTTCACCTGTCCTGAGCCCACTGGAAACTCACTTGACCCAGCAACCTGGCCCTGCTTGTGACTGAGACCATCCTGGACCTCCCAGAAACTCATTTGACCCAGCAATCAGGCCCTTCATATGAGTGAGAACCCCCCCCCCCAGACTCGCTGGAAACTCACTTGATCCAGCGACAAAGTCTGGCATGTGAGTGGAACTTTATCCATCAGACAGGCCCAGTGTGGAAAACTGTGGCAGAACTCCCTGCAGAAACTAGAGGCAAGACCCGCACAGGTGATGGAGGAGCAGAACATCTTGCCAGAGTTGTACACCATGTTCACCTCCAAGGGCTGCTATAGGAAGAAGTGGAGCTCAGCAGCCAGACCCAAGCCACACTCACCTGGATGAGTTTGAACTTGGTAGATCCAGATATGTTGCTAAGGCAAGAACTCTACCAAAGCTCTACAGCAAAGGTCAGAAGTTAGGCCTATACAAAATGACAAAGAGAAGGAACAAAATGGGCTGTCAGGCCCCAAGCCCACCCGGAACAAATACAGGAGACAATAACATAGAAGAAACTGGAAATCATGCACCTGAAATCTCTGAAATAATTAGCATCTGAAATGGGAAGTTAAAATGTGTATAGGTTTTAAGTAACAGCTAGCAGAACTGTTCCAGTGAAAGTGAAAATAGACTTTCAGACCTTAAAGACACCATTGCAGCTAGTGAAGAGTTAAGAAAAGATCTCTTTAAAAAACTAGGATGCAAGAAAAAAATAAGTCAGTATCTGCAAGATGATTCAAAGATGAAAAACTAAGACTGATAGACATCAATGAGAAAGAAAGAGTCTGTACAAATGATATATAAAAAAAGAATATGGGCAGAAGTAATAGCAAAAAACTTCCAAAATATGGGGAAACAATTTCACATTCAGATAACTGAAGTGTATAGAACTCCAAATAATATCAACTTAATTAAAACCACACCAGACATATAATAATTAAGATCCCAGAAATTTAGCATAGGAACAGTATACTAAAAGCTGCTATTTAAAGGAAAACCAATTAGAATAATGGCAGATTTCTCATTACAAACCATCAAGTCAAGAAGAGCATGGAGCAAAGTACTATAAGTCTTGCAAGAAAACAAATTCCAGCCCAGACTGCTATAGCCTGCAAAACTCTCTTTCAAGTTCAGTGTAGACGTGAAATACTTCCAGAACAAAGAACAATTAAAGAATTTCATGATAACAAAGCTCACCCTACACAGTTTGCTAAAAGATATTCTAGAGAGAGATCAAAATGCTTCATGAAGGAGAATGGAAAGAACCTGCCAAATAGGGAAAACAATTAATCACAAGAGAAAAAGAGGTATATAAAAAGTCTTTCAACTATTTTGTATACAGCAGCAGAATATGTCCATAGCATACTCTACAAATGGACTTCTCCTGCACCCTGTGGGTCATGATTCTGTCTGGGTCTATAAGGTGAATATCAAGGAAATAGCAGTAGCTCAGTCCCACAAGTGTCATCTGGCCACCAGTAAGCATCATGGACACTGTCCATGTATATGACATGCTAGAATTTTGTGCAATATCCTTTCCCCAAACTGGTAGAAGTTCTGTCATACATTTACTATTCCAGTATTTATGTTATGTTTTGTTCTTAGTAATTCTTTACTACCATGGAAACTTTTTCTTAGTTTATATGTTTGTATATATTAACCTATTCAAATACTATGCGAGCACTCTGAATTAATTACAGATTTTTACATATGATAGATAACATTCTGGCCTCTCAGTTGGACTCATGACTTGATTTCAATTTTGGAATATTGTTTTGAAATTTTTAATTTAATTTCAATTAATATTTAATTAATTTTCTGAATATTGTGTAATTAAACTTTTTGTTTTATGATTCAAAGATACTGTATCTTTGACTTACAATCTACTTATAAAACATGGCATGATATTTTCCTCCTACTAGTAGGAAAATTAAAAAGAAAAATAGACATATATATATATATATATATATATGTTTATATATGTACACACAAGAAAATTAGGATAGATATACAGCTACTTTCTCTTAGTTCATTGAGAATAAAAGTTTGCACTAATATTATATAGACAAGATATCATGTCTGCAACTTGTCCTTTGATTAAGTACAATGTAGACAGCAATATGCATGGTATTAATTATTGTAACCAACCTACTAACTTGCTTTGAAACTGTTTCATTGTTCTTTTATCTTTTTTCTCATGAAAATGACTAAGAAATATAGAAAGAAAACCTCTTTGCTAGTTATAACAATGGTCTTAATAAAAATATTTGCTAAGAAAAATTAGTCTATTAAAAATTTAGCCCCTTTGTCTCAATTTTTCAGAACAACAAATGTGCTAAAATGAGTTTTAATTTTCCAAGAACTAAATTTATTTCTCAAATTATCTGGGTATTGAACCATTATTTTCAGGAATGTCTTTTGGATAAGAATTATGAAAAGTACTTCTGCAATTCTCTCATATCTGAAGTTGCATTTTTCGTGGTTTGTTGTCCATGTTCAGCTATTGTTGAAAATACTACCTCAGAAATTCCAGAATAAGCAATTCATAAGTTTTATATTGTACTCTGTGATGAAATCTTGCTCTTGCTGGCTCTGTCATGACATAAATCATTCCGTCATCCTGAGTAGCCACATAGTTTATGTCATTCCATCATTAGTCACTTAGCAAACATCTTGTTTAATAGATGAATTTTCATAGATCATTGTGCTTGTGTTCAGGCAGATGTCATTATGCTTACTAATGACCCCTAAGTGCAAGAGTGGGGACACTGGCAATTCAGATCTAACAAAAAAACAAAAAACAAACAAACAAACAACAACAAAAAAAAAAACAGCAGAATACTTCTTTGAGTGAAAGAGAAAGTACAGTAAGATTTTTGAGAAACAGCACACATAACTTTTAGTATAGTATCTTATTATAATTATTCTACTTTGTTATTGTTGTTGATTTGCTACTTGCCTAATATGCAAAGCAAATATAGATATGAATGTACAGGAAAAAATGTAGTTTACATAAAGAAAATTCAGTAAAATTCATAGTTTCAAGAATATACTGGGGTCTTTAAATGAATTCTTTTCAGATAAGGAAGGCCAGTTTGCTATAAACCTTTGATGCTTCACTATGAGCCTTCTCTCATGACCAGACTCAGAGAGATGTCCCATAGATTTAGTAAAGAGAACTTTCAGCAAAACTGTTGTGGTCAAAGCTAGTTCCTTTCATCCTCCACTTTGGTCTCTGAAAAGTCAGTATTTAATATTTCTCACTGTGTAATGGTGAGGTAATTCTGTAAACTCATAACCTCCTTAGTGACCAGTTCAAAGCCCTCTTTCCCCTGCTTCTGCAGTTTAATCCCTTAGGCATCTGATGCTACTGATCACTTAATATTATCTGTAATTCTTATTTATTTACTTATTTACTTATTTATTTGTCTTTTTTTGAGATAGGGTTTCACTATGCACTTCAGGCTGGCCTTGAGCTCACTTTTGTAGCCCAGGCTGGTCTTGAACTCACATAGAACCTCCTGTTCAGCCTCCCAACTGCTGGGATGACAGGTGTATGTCTCCATGCCCAGCTGAAATTTTTTATTCTTGATTCTTTTTCTTTTATCCGTTTCTTGTGCAATTCCTTTATCTTTATGCACTCGTCCCATGTTGTTCCCCATCTGTGTGCTACCTTTTCCTTCCATACCCACTCTTGTTTTATCTCATCCATATGTATAGCTTCAGATATCAATAAAGATCAATGATTCCCAAAGCTCTATGACATCCAAATGCCTACAGAACTCCATTTGAAAGTGTGAAACTCCCAATTATTTGTCAACTCTTTTGTTGGATCGCTCATAAGTACATCAACTTCAAGTGAACCAAAAAAAAGTACCAAAGCTCCCAAAAAGTACTACCAAAAAAAGTAATCACCTCCATCTGCTACTAAACAAACATCTTCATTCCTGTTTTAGCCTCATTTCACGTTTAAGTCACAGAACTCATGGCTGACAGTGTTGCCCAGTGAGAGAACAGCTGAGAGACAGACAACCTGAGTTTAAGTTGCACTGCTGAGGTAACGACACGCACAGAAATGTAACCAGAGCGCTCAGGTTCAAGGTAGGAGAAGATCCTCCATTTCTTTTTTTTTTTTTTTTACTGACTATGTATCATTGCACTTTATTCTTGAAGACTTAAGTGCCTAACTCATTGTCAGTCTCTCTAGCACCATTCCTTTAGTTGTTTAATCTGTTTAAACTACTCTTGCAACGAACGTCCTTGTCAATTAATTCTTGGAATTCCTGTGACCCAGTTGTCAAGTCCTCTGTCCTGCCTCAGCCGCTAGCTTCCACAATTGTCTTAAGTCTTGCTGCTGTGAATAAAATCATCAAAATCTCCAAGCACTTATTAAAACATATTTTCAGCCTTTTGACTATACTGAGAATTAAAAATCATTGACCTGAATACTTTCTTCTGGCTCCCTACCTCTGCCTCTCCTGGTCCACACACACTTACTTACCTCTCCTCCTGGAAGGCTCACGACCGCCACGAGGGCAGCACTTCCTTGCATCCACCTTCGGCTTCCTCGCCCTGACTGCTCCTCCCCATTCTCACTCAGCAAAATGCCTCGCTGCTTAAATCTCACTGCCTGACCTGTTGCTACTTTGTCTTTTTGTCTTGTTTTTGTAAAGGGTCTCACTACTGACACATAGTGATCTTCCTGCTTGTACCTCCCAAGTGCTGGAATTAGCAGCACGGGTACCACCACGCCCAGACTCTGGAGAGCAGGTACGGCTGGGCAGGCAGGACCAGGAACCGACCCTGGCCCCTGCACTTCCCTAAGCAAGGGCTTAATCCGCTGAGCTATACCGTGGGCCCTCTGTTGCTGCTTCTTAAATGGAGATTTCTGGAGGAAAGTGCATGATTATCTAATAAATTAATAATCAATATACCTTTTTTAAAAAATTAAGCTCCAGAAAAGCAAAATTTCCTTTTTCTGTCTGTGATTTATGTATCTCTAGCATCTAATGTCGGGTCACATTTGTCATACACTATGCAACTGATAAATATTTGCTAGACAAATAAGTATATGTACTCCATTACACAAAATCCCATTAATTTGACCTGTGAATATGGTTACCATTTCTTTCCCTGCAAAAGGACCTTATATTTTGAAAGAGACCTTCCTAACTTTCAGAAGGATAGATTATCCAATACTTTGTGTTTATCAAGAAAGCAAGCCTAAGCACATTGGCAAATGACTGAACACAAAATTAAGAAGCTTTTATATAAAGTAGGTGATGAGGAAATGTGGCATGTTTCCGCCTTGAAGCACTGAAATAACTGTCTTTAATAAATCTACTATCATTGGCGTTTATCGATGAGAACAGGCCAGGAGAATATCAATATCCACAGCAATATGCAGTGCTTCTTTCATCTTTTAAGTGTCCAGTGGTGATGGTTTCTTTTCACTTTATCACTATATCTTAACTCATTGTAGAGGTAAAGAGCATGCTCTAGCTTCCAGATGGAGATAGTTCAGATACTACATACAGCTACTGTTGGGTCCCACAGGAAAACTGCTCTTCCCAAATAAAACAGATCACTGCCCCAGCTTCTCAAAAGTAAGTGGCTAATAACTAAGACATAAAATACTACTCTCCAGTTCAAAATTGCATCCAGATTGGGAAGGAAACTAACTATGTATATCATTTTAATTATCTAAAAGTCACCATAAACCAGGTATGGTGGTACTTGCAAGTAATCTGAGAACGTGTAAGACTGAGGCAAGAGGAGCATCCTAAGTTCTAGGCCAGCCTAGGCTATGTATCAAGATTGTGTAAATAAATAAATGAATGAATAAATAAATAAATAAATAAATAATTTAAAATTAAGTTAAATTAAAAGGTACCAAAAGTCTTAGGAAATTGGAATGAGTACCAGTGAAATCTGCACAAATCCTTAGATTTCAGTCACACTGAGCTAAGACAGAAGCTTAGTTAGCTTAACTACTTCCACTAACATCACTCTCTTTGGTAGCAGGACTTACAAAAGAGAAAAACATGAATATCCCTTACATAGAGAAAGACACATAAAGGAACAACATAGTAAATTGTCAATTTATGAGAACTATGTGTAAAATAAAGAGGGCATATTCATATTGTTTCTGCGTTTTATTCTAGAATTGAATTGAAATATCTCATAATTATAATATGTTTCAGATTTTAAAATAATGATGCCTTGAAATGGATACAAGGAAATGAGATGCCAGCTTATGGACATAAAGTACTCAAAAACTAAAGTCTGTCCAAAATGCTTCTGTTTGTGCTCATTTTGCTAACTGACAAGAAACTGGGAACATTTATACATAGCCTCAGAAACCATTTTTATTTAACTTATGTTCGCCTGTGTTTAAAACCTTTTACTTATGTGTGATGCAACTAATTCTTTGATGTTATTGGATGTCTTATGCAGCATATACCTGTGACTTTCTTGGAGGTAGTGCAGTTTGACTGACCTCTTATTTCTATGATAATGCTCAGCAAATTGTCAATTTCCTTCTGCAAACATTAACAGTATTAACCTTAATAACAGTAGTAATGAATGCTATAACACATGGCTAGTATAATCATATTATATCTCAAATTAGTTAACATTCTTCTTTTCCATAAGTAAGAAGTTTGAGTTACAGAGAAGTAAGAAATTTTATGCAGGATCATAGCTGTCCCTAGGCTTTGTACCCTTAAACATTCTTACATTGTCTCTTGATCATAGTTCTAGGAAATTAAATAGATTTTTATTAATCCTATATTGTAACTTGTTCATGCCATAAAGAATTATGCTAATTTAATCTCGTGAGTGTTAAAGATTTTGGTGAAGAAGGAAGGCATCATACTTAACCTTACAAGCAAGTTAAATAAACAACACCAATGTAATAGCTGTAGTGTCAAACATATCAGGAGTTCTCAGCTCTGGCAAGAATACATAAACCAGTGAAAGAAGACAGTGACTTCCTGTCACATAAAATATTCCTATAGTGCATAGAAACTGTTACCAACGACAAATAACCTGGCCATTTTTCTATGTTGGTGGCAGCAAGTGTTGAATGAGCAAACCATAAAGAAAACTGGCAAGGTGTGATTAAGGATCAAGATGTCCCAAGGAAAAGAATTAAAAAATTTAGAAGCCCAGCTAAGAGCACGTCACCTTGAATATGATCTTGCTGCAAGGCAAGGCCAAGTTTAAATGTATTCCTATGGCTGTCTAGAATCCCTTCCCTGGAAGGCCGCCTAAGGGAGTGAGGTGGGGATATACTTAGCCACGAGGAGCTGCAGGTCTGCCCATGTTACATAACCACTTCCACTAACATCAGTCTCTTTCAGGGCCTCTCAGATTAACCAAAGGGTAAATAAAGGCAGTGAGTAGTGGTCTATACAGGTAATCCCAGTTACTTTGGAAGTTGAAGAAGGTGCACAGGATGTTCTTGGCTAGTAAGGGCAACTTAGCAAAACTGTATCAAAACAAAACATAAAAAAGGGCTAAAGCTTATTTTGGCATTTCCTTATCATAAATTCCTAAATTCAATTCCCAATACTGTTAGAAAAGAATTCAAGTACTTATTTCAATAATTTATACCATTCTCGCTTTATATTGTATTTACAGATATGTACAGCTCTTCAATTTCTCAATTTTGACCATGGCACATTACTTGGGTTATGCTGCACCACGCACTGCAAAAGAAAGTGGCCATGTAGCAAGGTTATGGGAAGGACTTTAAAGTCTGGTGTCTTTCCATGATTATTTTGACATTTTTGCAAAAATAGATTTCTGTTGGTGTGGTTTCCCATTGTTATGTTTATACAAGTGAAGTTTGAACATTCATGCATGGTTTACCGGAGCGCTAACTTCAAGGCCCCTTCTGGCAGCAATTCAAATTTGTTTGCCACATACAAGCTTTTCTTTTTTCACAGTGACAGGAGTCAAGGCCACCTGCTTCCTTCATGCCTCCTGTTCAGTAGCTTTCTCCAGCTCATCGTATCCTTGTTATAAATTATTGTCCTTGAACTTGCCATGGCGAAATTTGTACTCTGTCCAAACATGCAAGGGAAAGAACAAAGTAAGAGAAGAAAGTGAACAGAAAAGCAGGACGTGAAACACACTAAACGGTTAAGGAGAACCCATCCTTTTAGAAATATACCAAGAATAAGTCAAACTGTCACAAAAATCTCCATAGTATGTTACTTACCACAATTATTTTCTGAATGTAGATTCTTATGCTTATATCTGGACTTCTAGTTTTAGCGAAGTTGGGGTTTTTTTGCCCCACTTACTTTTCTGAAATTTCCCTAAACCCAAAAGAAGAACAAGAAACAATATATATGCTCCACCTGTGAAAAATCCAGAAAAGAACTAATACTTCAAATCAGGATGCATGAGGAAGGACTATCAGAAGTTATGAAGGTCCAACAAACAGGCAGAAGAGTATGACAGTAAGATTTTTCTAGGCCTACGTTCTCAGAAAAAGATGGCAGCCATGTTCCCTGTAAAGAAAAAGGAAGCTATTTCAAAACAACTACTTTTGGTGATCAGTAAAAGGACAAGAGGTTTGGTGATAGACATTTCCCTACCCTCACTGCAGCTTTAGGAGGCAGATGTGGAAGGGGGCTGATGAGCTGCAGAGTATATCTGGTTTCGATATCCGCAGAGAGGCAGGCCTAGCAGAGGTCCTCTGCCTTATCTCTAGCCCTGCAGTGCTAATCCTGGCGGCGCTTCCAGGAGAAGCACTGGAAGCATTAACATGTCCCAGTCTTGAACCATTCAGATTTCTGCTGCTCTGAAATAGTGTCCTGACCTCCACCTTGCATGACCTTCTAGCCAATACCTATCATACAAAGTGGTCACATAATTTATTTATCTTGGGGGACTCATATAATTTAAAGATAAATAAAGGGGGAAGAAACTAACACATATATTACACAAATTAATATAAGAAAAATGTGAGGACAGAAACTGTAAAAATAAACAGAAGGTTAGAAAATCTGGGGGAAAAAAGAAAATCAGGGGAAAAATACTTTTAGGAAACATTAAAAAGTAACCAAACATGGATACAACTTTAAAAAAAAATTCAAGTGCCAACATTATGCAAGCAAAAAGGCTAAGAAAAATATTTATAAACATACAAGAACTCAAGAATACAGTTGCCACCACTTCTTCATGAACTGTTAGAGGGAAAAGTAAGAGGTGCCTGAAATACCACAGCAAACTGACTGGCAGTGACTAATAATTTACAGTTTCAGTAGAAAGCAACACTAATGCAAAAGTAGGAAGTATAGCTACCGAAAAGGATGTAGTTTTCTTTCAAAAATAGCAACATCTGGAAATAAACAGAAGCAGAAGGGAAGGTAAAATTTTACAGATTCTTTCTTCCATAAAATTGCTTAAAAATAAGATAACATCTTGTGCATGTACTGCCAGTTCAAATTAAGTATCCAGTATTTAAGATAAAAGAGACCTTTAAATGAGGGAAGGGGGGCCCGGCGGGATGGCTCAGTGGTCTAAAGCGCCTGCTTAGGAAAGCTTAGGCAGCTTCAGGGACCACAGTTCGATCCCCGGCACCACATGCTGCACCTGAGTCGGCCATAAAAACAAACAAACAAAAGTTCTGAAACAAGCAAAAAATAAAATAAAAAATTTAAATGAGGGAAGGGAATGTGGACAACAATGGTGAAGCCAAAAGAATCAAGGTGCAGCAGGTATGTGCACCAATTCTCCACGATGAGAGCATTTTCTTTTTCGTCCGTGACCTCTGAATTTTTATTTGCTTGTTATTTCTCAAAGGCACCCCACTCCTGTTGCTTCAGTGTCTCAACACTTGGATGTCGTTGGGCTCAGACACTTATTTTCCACCCATGATATTGTGGGTGGTGGTTCTCTGGATGGTCTACACCCAGACGCTGCTGCTGTCCAGGGCATCACAGAGATTGAAATCCTCCCCATCTTCCAGCAGGCGGCGGTAGGTGGTGATCTCAACCTCCAATTTGACCTTGATGCTCAGCAGGGCCTCTTACTCCTGGGCCTGGCACCGCGCCTCTGTTGGAGTCTGTGCCAACTCGGACATAGCGTAGCGGGCCTCCAGGTCTCTCAGGCTGTTCTCCAGGACAATCTTTAGATTTCTCATGGACTCCAGGTCGGTCTCCAAGGACTGGGACGTGCGCTTCAGCTCTGTGAGTGTCGTCTCAGCTGCTCCAACCTCAGAAGACTGTGAAGTAACTACTCTGGTGCTTTCCTCAGCCTGCTGGGACCAGTACTTGTCCAGCTCTTCACCGTTCTTCTGAGCCAGTGTGTCATACTGGGCCCTGATGTTTTCCACAATCTTGCTGAGGTCTTGAGACTTGGGCGCATCTACCTCCACAATCAACCCAGAGCTGGCAGTCTGGGCTTGAAGGCCTCTGACTTCCTTCTCATGGTTCTTCTTCATGAATATCAGCTCCTCCTTCAGAGTCTTGATTTCAGTGTACAGCTGCAGCCGAGTGATATTGGTGTCACTGATGACCTTGCGAAGCCCGTGGATGTCATTCTCCACAGACCGACGCATGGCCAGCTGCGTCTCATACTTGACTCTAAAGTCAGCAGCAGCAAGGTAAACATTGTCAATCTGCAGGACGATGTGGGTGTTGTCCACAGAATTCGCGAAGATCTGAGCCTTCAGCTCCTCCATGGTCTTGAAGTAATGGCCCCAGTCTCTGACCTGGGACCCCTTCTTCTCCAGGTGCTTCCGGATCTTGTTTTTCAGCCTCTGATTTTCCATCTCCAGGCTCCTCTCTCCAGGTAGGAGGCCAGGTGGTCGTTCAGGTCCTGCATGGTCTCCTCAGGCTGGATGCTGCCCATGCCGGCCAGACCCCGGGCCACTCCTGTAGCCAGGCCCATGGATGCCATGTCGCCCGGGAGTATGGTGGAATAAGACACGGAGACCTGGAAACCTGAGCCCCCGGTGCGGTATAGACACTGGCAGCGCTTCTGGCTTGCCTGAACCATTGGCTGCGGGCCCACACCGAGCCCAGGGGCCGGTAGTTGGAGAGAAGGTGGTGGAGCGGGTGGTGACACTCGTGCTGCCCAGGAGGGAAAGCGAGAGGCCAGGACTCAAGTTCGGGTCACCTAAATTCCTTAACTATAATGTAACAACTATATAAAAGGCCATTCAATAAATATTCTAGCTATTTCATATGATTAGTACTTTCTAAAAAAGTCCTTTTCTGCATTTACAATTATTTATCTTGAGAATTCCATAGATGGGGTTACTTGGTCAACTACAGTAAATGTGCTTAAAGTTTTGGTACATATCTATATTTTTTTCAAATTTCTATGAATCAACCCATATGAAACACTTAGAACAGTGCTTAAAGCATATAATTTTATTAAAATGCCTCATAGAATAATAATGCTTTTTCTCTCTTCATTCTAAACTATCCCGTTATTTTTTCATGTATTAGTGAATTCCTGCAGAAAATAGAGTGGGCTGATAGAATGGCTTACCAGTCCTATCGCATGCACTTCCATGCCATTTTTTTTTTTTCTGGTACACATGTGAAATGCCATTAAATTATTAAGAAAATATTCATCTTTTATTTCTACAAATACTACATTTAAATGGAAAGTTGGCTGGGAATGTAGCTCAGCTCTGGCTTGAAACTCTGTGCCAAAACCTCACCCTCCCCCAAAATAAAGAATGAAAAGGAACTAGAAGAGCAACGATATTTAGTAAATGTTATCTTGTTGCTTTTCTGAGTTACATTAATTCCCATTTCTAGCAGTCATAGCATACTAATCGGCATTTTAAAAACAATTGACTAATGTACATATTCTAAAAATTACATTTATAAATATATTTAAAATTAGCAACAACCAGAAAAACAAGAATGAGATTTCAAATTATTTGAAATATTATGTTTACAATATTTTATGTAAGGCCAAGTGCATACAATAGCTTGATCTATTAATCAAATATTGGATATTCACTGTGTGTTTGGGAATTCAAGCAGAGCAATGACAAAGCAAACAAAAATTTTTAACCTCGATCTCTGTAAAAGAACTTTTAAAACATTGTGTTAATTTTAATTAGAAAAAAATAACAATGAGACAGTTTCAAAATACATTATTAGGACAGCCACAACAATAATTAGTACAATGCATATTGTTGTCTTCATAGTAGTTGTACAAGATGCAGACATGATAACTCTTCTAAACACTATTAGCACAAATATTTCTTCTCATTGAACTAAGAAAAAGTAGTTCTATGTATAGTTCAATAGACCATAATAGTAGATTTTCAGCAGAACTAGCGATGTCAGAAGCTGTTGACTTTAGCTTTTTACAGCTCAGCATACTAATCTGGCTTTACTCTTTATACCATGTGGTTAAACTTTTCTGCTGGGTGGTTAAGACGAAGGTAAAGCAAATATGTGGCTTTTGTATCTGATAAGGTCAGTCAAATCCCCTTAGGATTTACCTTGAAACCATACACAGCATTTTGTAGAACTTTTATCGGTGTCAGCCATCTGGATGAGTCACAGCCATTGCTTAATAAGTTTGCTCTCTCTGAAAGCCTGAGAGAATGTTTTCTCTCTAGATGACTCTTCTTAGGCACACTATACATTGTCAAATCCTTTCCTCTGTGGCCCCATAATTTTCTTGAACAGAAAATTTGGGACACCACTGAGTTATAGGATGTTACAGTACAGGTTCTCATGTCCTGGGTAATAAAAGAGAATAAGAGACAAGGAAAAATGTCATAGGATTGACCTGCTATAACTTTGTATGTGACTATTTCTAAATTCCTGTGTAAAAATGTGTAATTGTTTTTATCACATTCTGTAGGGATTTATTAGAATATCAATGATTGATCGAAAATACCAGTTCTATGTTAATTCTAAGGCATTTGATATTCAGAAAGATAGTGAAGGGGCCGGGGAGATAGCTCCATAGCACAAATGCCTACCTGGCAAGTTCAAGGTCATGAGTTCAAACCCCGGTCCCGCAAGAAAGAAATAATAATAAGAAAAAAAGAAAGATAGTGATGTTAAGCTCAAGTGCCTATGTAATAGAGCAATCATATCACCGAGCTTCTTTTCTGGGAGGTAAATAATTTCAGCTTGCAGACCAAAAAATTAGAGAAAAAGAATGGCTACAAAAGAATTGATTTATACATTGGGGGTGGTGTTGGCCACACAAATCTACACATGTGATAAAATTGCATCAAATAAATATGCACTAACAAGTACAGATAAAACCAGTGAGTTCTGCCTGGAGAAATAGCTTCTATCAATACCAACCTTCTGACTATGGCATTACACTATAATTTTGAAAGCTGTTATCATTGAGGAACAATACATGACTGCTGAGCAGATTTTTTTTCTCTGTGACAACTGCATGTGAATCAGAAATCACCTGAAAATGAAAGTTTCTTTCTTTTTTTTCATCTTTACCATGGAACTTATGTTCTAAGGGCTGGATACCAAAAATAAGCATAATAACTAAGCAAATTATACAGTACGTTGGAAAGTGGTTAACGTTCCAGAAAAGAAACAATCAGAAGGAGAACCGGTAGAACTTGCATTTACAGTATTTTTTTAATTTTATTTTTTCTTGTTTCAGAACTTTTGTTTGTTTATTTATTTTTATGGCTGGCTCAGCCTGCCCTCAGGGCAGGGCTGGCGCAGCATGTGGTGCTGGGGATCGAACTGTGGTCCCTGTAGCTGCCCAAGCTTTCCTAAGCAGGCTCTTTAGACCACTGAGCCATCCTGCCAGGCCCCTACATTTACAGTATTTTGAAAGTGATGTTTGAGCAAAGATTGAGGGAGTTAGAGTATAACTGTGAGAAGAAAATTCAATCAGTGAAGCAGCCACTTAAAGCCTGTAAGACAATAATAAGCTGGCCTCTGGAGGGAGCCACTAAGGACTACAGTGAGAAGAAAGAAAACTGCAAGTGCGTAGGGGGCCACAGCATGGGCGGGGAAGCATGGCATGGTGGAATCTTTGAGGTCTTTTTGAAGATTTTAGGTTTTTTTCCTCTAAGTAGGAAGCCACTGAAAGCTTTCTGAACAGAATGGACCTCTCGGGGTAACCCACTCAGGCCCCCCTTCTGTTCCCCTCTTGGACAGAAGCTTTCTTTCCCAATAAATATTCTATTCTAGACCTCTGTCTCGTTCCTAAAATTCATTCTTCAGTTTCAGAGAACACGAACTCATCCAAGTGTTTTTCAGGTTAAAAGATCAGTTTTTCTTCCTGCATCAATTGGAGGTCATCCACTGAAATCAATAGGCAGAGGTACGATTTTGCTCTTCCATAACCTCTGGGTTGGGACTTGTTTAGGTAACTATTTTTGTGCTTCAAATGTTAAAAATGTCTTTGCTCATTGCCCATAATTGCTCATATTTTGTTATCTCATATAGTTTGGTTAAAATTGCTCACAATTTCTTATGCTTTGTCTTTTATATGGTTTTGCTAAAATTTGGTCAAAATATTGTTGAATCTACTTTAAAACATGGAAATGCTATAAGGTTCTGATATTTCTTTAATGGTATATTTTATGACTACTGTGTACTTATATATGCTGCATTTGAACTAGTTGCTAAATATACTGGTATTTCTTGATTTTAGACAATAGTACTAGACAGAATAACATTATTAAATCTGCTAGTAGATTTCATGCAAACTTCTGTAAAATGGGAATTTTAAATCTAGCCAGACTTAGAAAATATACATGCCTGTATATAAAACACGGAACTCCTTTTGCCAATTACATGACATTACGTCGGCAACCACTCTTAAAGACTTGGAGGACAGGTTTCACTGGGGCAGACTGGCTCTGATCCCCCTCTACATGCTAGAGGGAGTGTCGGGCCTGCTCTGTTTCAGTTTCCTTGCTTTGACTTTACTCCTGATTTTCCTACCTCTTTGTACTTTCCTTTTTGGAGGCATTTAAAATTAAGAGAATGACATAGACTATTCCAACTAAGTGAAGCCCTTAGAAAATGAGCATTTGTTAAACGCTGAAGACAAGGAAATCATTTTAGAAAAAGGACACATACCCCATCTCTGGGTCAGATGAGACAAAGAGGACTATGTCTGTCCAGGAGGACACATATAAAAGCTATGTCCTGGCTTAGTGTTCTGGGTAGGTCTCCATCGGGAAGCTAAACTTGAGACACAGTGGAGAGAACCAGCTTCTGGGTGACACCAGAAGGAGCTATCTCTAAAAGCAGCACACGTACGAGACCAAAACACATTTAGGATAAGGGAGGATCACAACATGGTCTCCTAGGTCTAATTATTTAGGTGCATAATATCTCGGTTTTGAAATCTTGTTCAGGCTGTTAAAGCTACCTTATAGAACGTGGACAAACAGTGGTTACTCTGCCAGCTAGTAAATGCTCCTAGATCAGCTGCCACTCTTTAAAGCAGAGGACAGGTTTCCCCAGCTGTTTGGTGAATCCCCACTGAAGCCTATGGCTGATGGAATGTTGACCAGAGAAATGGTTGGATTCCTTTCTGGAGATGGATCTCTGGTTATGTGATCCAATAGACCCCAATAACACCTGAGGGGTCATGGCCAGGGCTACTCTCTGGTGGACACCTAAAGGTGCTGGTGGCAACTGGCTCCTATCCACCAGAATATCTCCATTTACCTATTGTCCTTTTTCCCTCTTTGCTAGCAAATTAGGATTTCTACCCAAGATTTCAGTAGGACAGCTTAATAAATTACTCCTTCAAAAATTAGGCTGAGACAGCTTGTAATAGTTTGTTCTATCATGGCCATCAGGAAATGGTCTACATCTATGAACTCTAGAGATATATGGTTCTAGAGAAGGTTGCCTTGATGACTAGATAAAAGAACAGTGTCTTGGAGCTAGTCGGTCATCTCTTATGATCCTTGTATAGCACAATAAAAAATGTGTTCGCCTTTCAATTCAATAGGAGTAAGTAAAGGGTTTGTGAGAACTCTATTCCAGGCACAGGAATCTCATGGGAACTAAAGAGTTTGTGAGATGTTTTCAGGAGATAAGCATCAGCACCAGTTTGAGGGTGGATAGACTGGTGGGACCTTGTCTCCCTTCTCTCAGAAATGAGCATCCACCTGCTCTAGGAGAGGGCTACTCAAGGGACACCTCAGGGGAAGGGGATCAATTAGAAATAAGGGAAAAGACCCTAAGTGTTAATTTCTTATTGTATTCCACCTATGAGAATGTCACAGCCAAAGTCACTCACACCTTCAGAGTGCATCATTAAACACTGGAAGACATTCGATCCATATACGCTGAAAAAGGGCTGTTTAATATCTTTTTGCACATGCGCATGGCCTGTGCACCCACTAGAGCCAAAATGGAGTGCAGAAAAACATATCAATTATGACTCCATTTTACAACTAAAAAGTTACTATAAGAAAAAAAATGGTCAAAAATGCTTTATGATCAAGTGTTCTTTGCATTAAAAAGTAGACCACATTTAGTCTTAAAATATAAGCTTGAGCCACAGGGAGACCAAAAACCTCAGGATCCTAAGACCTCCACCATCCCAGATCCTGAGAAAATGACAACCTTAGTCACAGATTCACCCAACATAGCTAAAAGTAAGGTTTCCCCTGCTTGCACTTCTAGCCTAATAGATGGAATTTCTAAACCAGCACACATTCATGTTTTTAGAAGATAAATACAACATTACAAGCTGATATTGCATTTAGAGATAAATATTATATTGTTAATTTTAAAGAACCAGAGATAGCCAATAGAACTACCCGTTGCCACTGACACCTGAGTAGTCAGACCCCTGCTGGCCTAATAGCCAGGCAGGAGATTAGATAAAAGATATATTCCAGTATATATTCCTAAAGGTCTAAGAACTAAAACTAAGCCTTCTAGATATTTTAAATTTTAGCTGTTTACTAAAAAAGGATAAACATTCTTCTGATTTCGTAAAGTGTTTAACAGAGGCACTGATAAAACATACTTAGTGAGATGTTAATTCAATAGAGAGACAGATGACTCTTAGAGTTAAATTCATTACTCAGTCAGCTCCAGATATTAAAAAAAAAGAGTTACAAAACATACCTTTTGCTATAGATAGATCATTTGGTACTGTAACAAAAATTGCTTCCTTAGTCCTATAACTAAAACTGGAAAAAAAAAAAAAAAAAAAAAACGGGGAGAAAAAATAAGAGATCAAAAATCACTGCCTTTGCAGCCTCAATACAGATCCTAGCTCTGATTCTCTGGATTCCAAAAAGAGCTCAACAATGATGAGGTTCATCTTCTACCACTGTCAGAAGCCAGGCCACTGTAAGAGGGACTGTCTTAAGGGGCCCACAAGCCATGCCCTGACTGCCAAGGCAGCTGCTAAACGTGAGACTACACTCTGAGGAGTAGGCCACAGAGCTCAGGCTTAGCTTCCCAGATGGTCAGGAAGAACTAAAGGGCACTGGGCCTGCCTTTTCCCTCTGGCCAGATGCTATTTCTACCTGCCATTTCCACGGAGGAGCCCTGAGTAATCGTGACTAGAGAAAAACCCAGCGTATTGCTGGACATTGCCACAGGTCTCTTTGTTCTTTTACAACCTTGACTTTCCTTCCAGTTGTCATACCTCAAAAACAAAAAACAAAACAAAGAACAGACTTTAAAAGACATCTTGCTTTAGCTGTAACTAAGATACTACACTGTATTCCAGCTGATAACTAATCAAAATTATGCTGACTAGTTTTTATAAATGTTATATATTGTTCATGTGTAAGACTTAAAAGGTATTTCACTAGTTAAAACAGATCTCCAAAGACAGATAAAAATCCTATCAGTGTAAAAAGTTCTAAAGACACTGGCTACACAGGGTCCAATATGTTGGGCCTATAGGTAGAATCAGGTCTTATATTTGGGACATAAAACTCAGCCACAATGTTAAAAAAAAAAAAAAAAAAAGAACCCTCAACAGTGTCCCTTGCTTACAATGGGGACCATATCTAAAACATTAAATGTGACATTGGTTTATCCTAAATGCTGTATATTGATAAATATTTGATTTATTTTTGACTGGTTGATTTTTGACTCAACTCATGTACTTCATGTTGATAGTAAATACAAGTGTGATCTTATAGGTTAGATTTCTCAAAAGTAAGATTGCCTAATGTTTTACATTGTATGTGTGCTATTTCATAAAGATTATTAGACTTTTTAAAAGATGTTATGATTTCAATCAATATTTATGAGTGTTTTTCAATTAAAAGACTGAAGTGTTTATAAAAAGTTTTTATACAAGTAAAAATAACTTGCTGAGGTTACTGTTCTCTCACAAGGTGTAACTAAAAAAATATACCAAACCGTACTTAGACTATTTAAAAACATTAACAAGATAAGGTAATAATCTGATTTTCATAAGTTCTCAAAATTTAAAGATAATTATGTTAGAGGGACTTATACTGAACTGTCAAAGTCCATAAATAAAGAAGTTCAAATGCCAGTGTGTTAGCTCAAATGCTTATGATTTGGTTATACATAAAATTTGTGTCCTAAAAGATACCAACACCCAGGTAATCATACAGCTAAAACCTACAACAAATATGCCTGATTAATTTTATTATTTGGCCCATGTATACATAGTTATTTGGCTTTGTCTCTTCCAGACTCAAAGCTATACATCTACCCAAGATAAAAGTGGCTGGTGTTTATTGAGGACCTTTAGATAGACCCTCTAAAGAGTACCTCTGACTGCCAATTACAACTACAACCCCTTTCAGCCTGAAGAAGCCAGGGTGGTCATCGCCCATAATTCCCTCATGGCAATTCAGGTTACTTCTTCAGAGGGAGGAATGTTGTAGGCAGCCAAATTAGATAGAAATATTATAGGCAGTCAGATAGGGCCAGGCCCTCAAGAGCAATATGGAAAACAACTTGACTATACCTTTACAAGAGACAGGCACTCTACCTATGGGCCAGCCCTTAAAACAAAAGAGTAAAAAAATGCAGCTGCCCACTCACTTATAGTTAAATATCAGGGGCTGATATTCTAAATGAGTATCAATCACCCTAAAAGAGCCTAAATGAGCCAGAAACTCAACCCCCAACAGAAGGAACCTTTATTCCGTATTCATGCCTGCTTGCTGCGTGACTGCTTCCCAATTTGCTCCTGATTTAATCAATTTTACCTGAACAATGATGTTCATAATCTCATTGGTTGACCATGACTTTGTCCCACCTCATGACCACCTAAGCAAGTTCCCCTAGTTTCACCTTAGGTCTGCCTTATTACATGATTTTACTCTATAAGACCCCTAAAGAAAGACAATTTCTCAGGCAACCCACTTGGCCCCCCTTCTGTTCCCCTTCTGGACAGAAGCTTTCTTTCCCAATAAATATTCTATTCTACAGAATGGACCTCTCTAGCGCTCCTGTGGAAACAGTGTTGTAGGAGTAAGTGTGGACACAGAGAGATCTGCTAGAATACTACTCCATATGAAGAAGAGCAGAAGTAGTGGCTGGGGCAGGAGTCTCAGTGAGGACTATGACAAAGCCTAGAATTTACTTCTGGGCACCTACTCACACACCGGGGCATCAGATAATATTCCACAGACTCACCATATGTCTACAAGAACTACTTATATGTAAATTATATGATGCATATTCCACATGTATTGCAGGATTTGTTTTTTATAGTGAGAAATTACAAAGGCCTCATTTGAACAAAGCCTTTCCTCCATATATCTCAAAACACAATAAAAATCTTGCTGTACTGGTTTCAGGAAACTTCTGCCTACCCTTTCTGTGCCTGTTCCAGTCATGTGGAAATCAAAGGAGGTTTGCTGCATGCATCTTTCTTACCTGACTGAAGCATGGTAGGTCTGCACCGTTGGCTGGGAGACTCTGGCTCCCTCTACTGACTCAGTTGGAGGACCAACTAGAAGCTGGATTCATCAGCCCCTTGGAATTAGCAAAACCAAAGCAAACACAGACCTTTTCTCTCCGTGTAGGGACACACAAGATAAACATGTTTAAAGACTTCTCTGAAACAGATGCCCACGAGGCCTATTGTTCAGAAAAGGAAAGTTCTCATCATCTCAACAGCCACAGACACAGAGTGTGTTCTGGATGCCCAGGCTACTGTTTCCTTCACTCTGTTATTGTGTCCTGAGTTTATTTCAGGGACTTCACTGGCTGTTTATGTGGCCCATAAGCAACATCTCTTTAAGATCATTAAATATAAATACTTGTTTACTTAAACAAAGGAGGAAATTTTGGAACAATCTCTTTAGTATTCAAAATCAACCTATATTTTAAAATGTTGTTTACTCTGCAGTTCTGCCAGTCAGGTGGGAAAGCTTTAATACAATTAAATATGGTTGAAACATATGCATTATGGGGCATATGTGGCTTACGCATTATGTGGTAGACTGAAACAAAATCAAATTCTCCTGAAAAGAATTGGAAAAGCTGCACATGAATATACTGAAAATTGCCTCTGTTTTTTCCTTAGCAACAGGATATTGACAATGACAGTGTTTATTCATTTGATCTTGGCTATAAAAAGAAAATTACTTCAAGACTGATTTCTGTGAAGAGCCCCCTGCTCAGCAACTCTCAGTCATAGGCTTCTCTTTCCACCCCTCCACCTCCCCTACCTTGACCCCTTACCCCTGGCCTCTGGGACATCACAGCAGGGAGGACTTCTGCCTCCAGGAATGCTTTCTTCAGCTAAAAGTTTCCATAGGATGCCATGCTTTACTTTTCTAAGTGCCATGATCCTTAACCAGTGAAGCCAAATGAGAATATTATATTTTCTTCTAGTCCTGGTTTACAAATTAATCTATAAAATAAAGTACGAACCCAATTTATAAGAATATACTAAAGGAACAAATGTATTTCTTACTCAGATGCAGACTGTATCACTCCTGTTTTCAAACATTAAAATGTCTCAGAGATGTGAGACTGGAATATAAGACAAGAATCAAAGTTTTAATTCTGAGTTGCAGAAAAGGGAAAGAGACTATGTTTATAGCAGTGCCAACATTTGAAGTGGGAGCCTTACATATTTCATCACCTACAATGGAAGTAGTTAACCCTGGAAGAGATTACCAAAAGAATAAAAAGACTTGACTCCAAAAAAAAATGTCTCAGAGATGCATCATGTGTTTCCTTACTAGCACATTAATTTGGTAAATTCTTAATTTAATTTTTTGATATGAGGGGTGCATTAAGAATGATATAGGATGAAGCTTTAAATTTAAAGTGATAAAATATTATATTCTTTAAACACACGCATTACATGGTTAATACTACCAATGAATCTTTTAAACTTCTAAAATTATAGAGAGATAATATGTATTTTAAAACTGTTTCAGAAACATTTTGCCACTTGATACTTATGGCAGAACTAAACTTTTCTTTTTAATTTTTAATTTATCAAAAAAAAAAAAAAGAAACAAGATGTGGTGCATGCCTATAATTGTAGCACTCAGGAGGCTGAAGCAGGAGGACTGACAACTTTGAGGCTGTCTTAGTCTACATAGTAAGACTCTGTCTCAAATACCAAAGAGAGAGAGAAAAAAGAAGACAGGGTAGGAGAGAAGGAGGGAGAGAGATAGTGAGTGACTGAATATTGTTAACTTTCTTCTGCTCTTAATTAGATTTCCCATTAGGCTATGAGCCATGCCTTCTACGGCTCAATCTAAATTAACCTTTTAAAGTAAATGCCCCAACTACAGCCTGTACTTATCAGTGAAATGAATCAGACCCACATGTGTAAACATTGCATTATCTCCCTTGTGTAAAAACCTGAAAGAGTAAATAAAATCTGAAAGGTACAATATAGTAAAAGGGAAAGAAATTGCTCAAAAAGAATGAACAAATAGAATGAGGGAAAGGAGAAAAGAAAGGAAAAAAGAAACTCACACATGTATAAATGCCAGATAGCTAAGATGATTGCACTACTAATTGCTATTAGTTTTTAGGAGGGAGTAGTTAGTACTTAAAATTTATATTTTGATCAATTTTACAGGTTTATATACGGTAATCTGAGCAACTACATTGAAGACAGCAGTGTGCAGTATAACAACCATTCTTGAATTCCTGTCATCTTTTTTTTTTTTTTTTTTTTTTGAGACAGGGTCTCACTGTGCAGTTCAGGCTGGCTTTGAGCTCACTTTTGTAGCCCAGGTTGGTCTCGAACTCACAATGATCCTCCTGCCTCAGCCTCCCAAGTGCTGGGATTACAGGCGGAGCCACCACGCCCGGCTGAATTCCTGTCATCTTCTTGTTTGTTTTGGTTTTGGTTTTGAAATTGTGCATCGTTTCTAATGTCTTATCTATTGTTCTTCTCCTTAAAATAAAATATTTAAAAATAGAAAAAGCCAGAGAGATAGTTCAGGGGCATAAGCACTTGCCTGGCAAATGTAAGGTCCTGAGTTTGCTCTCTGGTACTGCAAAAAATAAATAAATAAATAAATAAATAAATAAATAAATAAGAGAAAGAAAGAATTTAATAAAGAAGTAGCCCAATTTCAGTCAGTTGCAGAGGACATAGATGCTTTTATATCTACAATTCACACCTTATTTCCCACCCTTTCTCTTCCTGTCCCCTGCTGCTGATCTCTGGTACGTTACTACATATAGCAAACTGCACCTAACCTTTCCTCCTCCATCAACTCTACTTAGAGAAAACAAGCCTGTGGACTCCCCGTGGCCCTGGCTGCCTATCAGTCTTCTGTGTGGAGTCTTCATCACATAATTTGTTTTCTGAGGCCCTGAAGTGACTCAGATTTGCAAGATGCAGATTCCACGCAATGGCTATAACTCCTATCTCCCTTTCCAGTGGATAGCCCCATACCTTCTCCCTCTCTTTTTAGAAAAAAGTTTTACTGCTCCACCAGCATATGGCCTAATGTCCATGGATTCCCCTAACTTACAAGTTTTGACTCATATACTCTAAATTCTTTCATCATTTCATTCAATCTCACACTTCCTATGACTTAGTTTTTAGGCATAAGGTAGGAAAAAAGAATGTGCTTACCAATTTCTTCTTTATTTTTGTCATTTTGAATATTTTAAGTATTTTAATATTGCATTAAATATACAGTTGCTGATCTAACATAGGCATTACTCTGTGTGTCAGTTCCATGGGAGGAAAGAGCTGTAGTTGACTTTTGATCTAAGTGCTTGGTGTAGTGGTGCATGTTATATATAGCCTGGATGGTGGTGTGCTGGGCACCTATCAGTTCACATGATGATTTAAATCTCCAGTCTATTAGTGTATTTTTTCATGTGATTATCACTGCCATAATTTTTATGCTATATCTCTAATTGAAAGGATCAGAAATAGAGCTTATAAAATTACTTTATCTTATATTCCAGGCCCTATACACTTGTCTCTTGACAATGTAGCTGATTTCATCTCTCTCTGCATCTAGGCAGGGTAGGAACCTCCACAGCAAGCACAGAACAATGAGTCTCATCTTTTCCAAGTCAGGGTTTTCAACTGTTAGGACTTCTTCATGAACAGTAAAACCAGAGGAAACAACGTAAGACAACGTGGATAAAATACTCAAAAGTTTTTCATCCAAAATAACAGCAGTGAAAAACCAAAGAAAAACTCCCTCTGCCTAGAAATTCTGTCCCCTAAGCCTTTGACACAAATCGTCTCCAATAGAAACTTTGTATTACTACAAAGTTATGCTTAAAACTTCTTTACTTTACCTCTTCACTCAACATAGTTGCCATAAGGCAGAATCCTTTTGCCCAGTAAAGAGCTGAGTATACCAAGCAGTTTTGGCAGACTTACCTAGTCCTAGCCAAGACCCCACTAGCTTGAAGTTGTCCTCACTATTGTGAGGAATAGAAAGCAAACCAGACCACAGTTCTGCATATTCACACTGTTTTTTCTCTTTGTTTCTATAAAGTCTGATGCTCTTATAGTTTGTTGTTACACTCCTTTTTTATTTCTACTAAATAAACTAGATAAATTGACCTTACCAGGTTCATATTCTGATAGCAATTTCCTGCATATGAGCCAGGACAAAGTGACACAGAGACTCTGGAGAGTAAATGGCACAGTTCCATTGCAAGTTCAAAGGTTCTGAGAACCAGAAGCTGAGTTGCTCTCTGGAGACTCTCCAAAGATAGGTGGAAGGAGCAAAGACTCTCTTCTTCAGCTTTTATGCCCTATTGAGTCTGCCCACTGACTGAGTGAAGCCCATCCTCATTCGACAGGACAACTCTTTCCCTTCTTCCCATGAGCACTTTTTCAATCATATTCAACTCTCTTCATTCTCTTGTCGGTTGAACTCTTATAAAATTGATGTGTAGACACATACAGCCCAGACATGAGAAAAGAAAACACACCGTATATGACAGTATATGCTAAATATCAAATCAATATGCACAATAAATCAAATAATTACTATGTGCATATTCTTCAGATTGAAAAATCTACGGGACACTATGTAAGGACAGGTCAAAATGCAGATATCAGTAACAGCTCTTATTTCTTCAATGTTTTTCAGAATTGGAAGACGTTTTCAGACTAGACTGTCTGTGCTACAGTGTTCTTCATTACACTGGGGCTTCTGAATCTATGGTTACAGACTAACAATGGCCATTAAAGCAACCATTAGTTCATGTAACTTTATAAGATGCCATATTTGTAATAGTCTTGTGGGATTCAGGGTCCTTATTATATTTGCATGAGAAATCAGTATCCTTGGCCATTTTCACAATGGTATCTATGGATGCAAAACTTCTCTGTACTAGATTTTCAATGAACAGATTTTTCTTGGCACAAATAAAAACATTTGTATTAAATATTTTTCAATTAAAAGAATTAATTTGAATCAAAATCTTCTGCCAGAACTGTTAACTGCTAGATTGCCCTATTTATGGTTGTATCCTGACTTCGTAACCTTAAACGCATAGAACAGAAAGAATTTATTTTACTCAAGAGACTTGAGTCTCCTGAGGCCGCTCTTGACCAAAAACCTCACCTGCCCTAGGAGAAGCTGGGCTGTTAGGGGCAATCAGAGCCGATCAAGAGAACAGAGTGCACTGCGCAGCACTGTTCAAGCTCGTACTGGCGGTAAAGTCAGCTAACACCTCACTGACCAAAGTAATTTACATGGCAATGTTAAAGGTTTGTGGAACGTAGAAGCCAATCCATCTGCAGAGATAAAAAGTACAAGGCTGCCAGCAAAGGAGCTGGATACAGCAAGGGATGAAAACTCCAACCTAGCACACTTTCCACCTCAATGAGTAAACAAAATGTTCCGCAGAAAATAATATGGAAAGGCTATGAGTTGTGCATGTTATATACAACACCTCATTAAATGCATGTACTCACTCTGTAAGCAAATGATGACAAATATTATTATGAAGATCAAAGACAGACGGAAGGCGAGAGAATGTAAATGACATGCCCAAAGATTCACAGATTTCAGATGGGCGTGGTGGTGCACCCCTATAATCCCAGCACTCAGGAGGCTGAGGCAGGAGGATTGGTGCAAGTTCAAGACCAGCCTGGGCTACAAAAGTGAGCTCAAGGTCAGCCTGAACTGCACAGTGAGACTCTGTCTCAAAAAGACAAAAAGAAAAAAAAAAAAAAGATTCACAGATTTCCTGTTAAAGAAAAATTTAATCTATTTATATTTCTGTGTTAGAAATAAAATATTGTGAATAGTACTAGAGATTTTTTTAATTGTTGAATGCCCAAAATTTAAATCAGGGCCAGCCAGATAGCTCAGTGAACTAAAGTGCCAACTTGGCACAGCACGGTGGCCAGGTTTGCTCCCCCACGTGTCATGACGTTCCCACCCACAGGGTGCGCTGAGACAGCGAGGGAGACAGGGCATAGCAGCGAATCTGTAATCCCAGCTTGTGGGAGGCTGAAAACAGGAGGCACATTACAAGTCTGATCTACATAGTGAGACCCTGTGCAACCTGTAGACCCTGCCCAAAATTCATTAAAAAAATTAAACCAGCCTAGGGAAAAAAAAAAAAAAAAAACAGCATAGAGCAAAGCAATTTTGTCTACCTTTCAAAATGTGGGCAAGAAAGAAGAAAAACACTGGTCAGCAGCAGCAGCAGCAGTGGCAGCAGGAATCCCGCTCCCCGAGGCGCCCATCTTCCCCGTGGGTTCTCCGCTTCTCTGGGTAAGTGGGCTGCTTTCTCCTGTTTCCGTTTTTTCTAACTATCACCCACAGCAGTCACCGACTCAGACGCAGAAACTCGGTGGCAGGATTTTTTTTCTGGCTGCACTGGTCAGAGATCAGTTCCTGGATCAATCACTGAGCCCAGCAGAGTAGGGGACTATTATTAGACGCCACTGCTGCGAGGGAACCAGGATCATCGCCTGTGATCAGATCCTCACTACAATCACATCACAGGAGAGAAGCAGGTAGAACCACTGTTCCAAAAAGAAAAAAACAGAGAAAAACATTTATCACAGCAGCTAAAATATAATAATTATTTAGTATATTAATTTCAAAATACTTTCAGGTGTTCAGTCTAATTGTCCCTTCTCCGATGTTCAAAAATCCTTTTCCTCTTTATATAAAGAAGTTTCAAATGTTTATTTTATTAACAGCAATAATATCTACAAGAAAGGTCAAAATGTAACCTTATATCTTTTTTTGAGAATACAACAATTTTATTTCTCATTTTCACTTTTACAAAAACACAGTGACTTCTGAGCAAAGAAAAGAAGCGCAGTAACTTCCCCATATTTCCCCTTTGAGGAAAAAGAACCAACTTTGAATAAGTCCACATAGGGATATTCAATTCAATAGTCAATTCAATCCACTAAGTAGTTCAGTGGATTAAAGTGCCTATATCCAGGCACAGGGGCCAGGGATTTAATCCCGGGGCCTGGTGGCCTGCATGCTAGTTCCACCCCCGAGGGCGACAGCAATTGAGACTGGGCATGGTGGTGCATGCCTGTAACCCCAGCTCTTCAGAGGCTGTGAGCAGGCGGATCACTATTAGTACGATCTAGTAGTGAGACCCTGAACACCCTACAGACCCTTCTCTAAAATACAAAAACTGAAATACTAAATTCATTTATCAGTCTTTGAAAATACTGTGAATGCACCAAAGAGAAAGAAAATATGCAGCACGTGCTTTTGGTAACATGTAATATGTGGGGGGGGGGGGCAGAAACACAAAGCAGTCCCATCATTCACTTTTACACCTAAAATCAAGAACACTTTCACCAACTTCCTTCTCCAGCCTTGCGGATGGAATCTGTTTTGTGTGATTTATAGTTTTCTTTTTCTCTAATATTTACTTCTTTGTCACACAACAGGCCAGAGTCTGCTGTGCCTGAATCCCTCCCAGGCAGCTGGGAAACCCAGCACAGCGCGTGGGTCATCCAACACTGCACTTCCCAGGGGCCTTCTCCCCACCACAACAAGTATTTTTTTTTTTTCAAAACGCATTAATAGTATATTCTCAATAATTGATACAATGCATATTGTTGTCCTTGTAGTAGTTATTCAGAGCACAGGATGCAGACATGATAATTTTGTCTATGCATTATTGGTACAAAATTTCTTCTCTTTAAACTAAGAGAAAATAGTTGTATACATAGTCCAACAACCATAATTGCAATGTCTAAAGTACAGAAACATCTGCAGATGGGTACAGGGGAAATCAGATAAGAAATAATCTCTGAAGTAAAAAAAGAAAGATCTGAAGTAAAGAGACAACTGCAGAATGGTAGAGAGCAAATTAGATAAAAAATAATTTCTGAAACAAAAAATGAAGGGGTAACTATAATCAAAGAATTAATAACTGCTTCTGAAGAAGACACTGAGAAAAATTAGACAGGATTAGAAAAAAGATGGATTTCTCGAATGAGCAATATTGGAAAGAAACAGATTATATGAAGCAGACTCAGATACACAGCAACTTCAAACCTCAATTACAAGCTGGGAAAGTCATCTAAATGAAAGTGAAGATAGACTTTCAATCATGAAGACACTTGCAGCTAGTAAAAAGGTAATAAAGGATCTCTTAAAGACAACTAGGAGACGTCCTGGTCGCTTGCCTGAACATTACGGCCAGCCAGCCAGACGTCCGGGTCTGCTCCCTGAACATTCCGGCACACCTACCAGGTCCACTGGCCTGAGGTCGCCAACCCACTCGCATGAGTATTCCAACCCGGCCCGCCAGGCCAGACCTACTCACGCCTACTGTGAAAGCAGCCGACCCAGAAGCTAGGCCCAACATGTGACTCAGATCTTCAGCCAGATACAAGCATAGCCTATTCAGCATCAGGCCCACCACCTGAGTCAGACCTCAGGCTCGTCACAAGGTTAGCCTACCCAGCAGTGAGCCCTCCCCAGTCCTGCAGGTCACTGCTATCCAGAATGATACAGACAAGGAATAAAATGCATTCTCAGGTCTCTAACCCACCTGTAACAGATAGAAGAGACACTACCTTACAAGGAAATGAGAATCATGCAGATGAAATTTCTGAACCAGTAGCTTCTCAGGTAGGCAGACAAGTGCAGAAACATATAGAACAACTCAGATCAGAGATAACATATCAAGTAAAAAAAGAAATGTATGAAAAAATAGACACTGAAGTGGAAAAACAACTACAGAAATGTATAGAGGAAATCAGGGCAGAAATAACCACAGAAGTTAAAAAAGACATGTCTAAATTAATAGCAGCTAAAGTAAAGGAACAACTACAGAAAGGTAAAGAGAAGAGAGCAGAAATAATCTCTGAATTAGAGAGAGAGGATAGCTATAATGAGAGACTTTACTACTATTAAAGAAGATATTAATAAAAAATTAGAGGAGAATAGAAAAATGATGGACTCCCTGCGTGAACAATATAAGAAAGAAATAGATCGCATGAAACAGTTTGAAAGAGATATACAAGAAAATAAAATCTCAATCATAAGCTGGCAAAACCGTATGAACCAAAATGAAGATAGAATCTCAGATCTTCAAGACACGGTCGCAGCTAGTGAAAAGATAAGAAAAGATCTCTGAAAAACAACCAGAATGCAGGAAAAAATATCAACATCTGTCTTCTATCACCACTCCTATTCAATATAGTTCTGGAATCATTAGCTACAGCCATTAGACAAGAAAGAGAAATAAAAGGAATAAGACAATTCTGGGCAACAAAGGTATGGCAGGAGGCATTACAATTCCTGACCTAAAGTTACACTACAAAGCTACAGTAATAAAATCAGCATGGTATTGGCAAAAGAATAGACCTGAGGATCAATGGAATAAATTAGAAGATGCAGAAGCAAATACAAACACGCTCAGCCACCTTATTTTTGACAAAGGTGCCAAACACACTTATTTGAAGAAAGATAGTCTCCTTAACAAATGATGCTGGAAAAACTGGTTCTCTACATGCCAAAAATTATAACTTGACCCTAACTTATCACCATGCACTAAACTAAAGTCAAAATGGATTAAAGATCTAAATATTAAATCTCCTGGAAGAGAAAGTGGGAGGAAATCTTGAAGACATCAGAGTAGGCAAAAAGTTCATGGACGGAAATCAAGTTGCATGTTTAACACTCGAAAGCATCAACAAATGGGACTTCCTCTGGCTAAGAAATTTTTACACATCAAAGAAAATTACCAACAGAGTGAAAAGACAACCCACAAATTTCCAAAAGATTTTAACTTATAAGTACTCAGACAAAGGTCTTCTATCTAGAATATACAAAGAACTAAAAACCATTAGAGTTCCAAAATTCAAAGACCCAATCCAGAAATAGGCATCTGAGGTGAACACATACTTCGCAGAGAAAGAAATTCAGCAAGCCTATAAATACATGAAGAAATGCTCTACATCACTAACCATTCGTGAAATGCAAATCAAAACAACACTTAGATACCGTCTCACCCCAGAAAAAATGGTTATGATAAAGAAATCAATCAGCAACAAATGCTGGAGAGGCTGTGGTGAAAGAAGAACCCTTGTCCACTGCTGGTGGGAAAGCAGTGTGGAGGATCCTTAAAAAACTAGACCTGGAAATCCCATTCAATGCAGCTATCCCCCTACTGGGAATTTTCCCAGAAGAACTGAAAACATAATACCATAGCGATATCTGTGAACCTATGTTTATAGCAGCTCAATTTTTAACAGCCAAATCTTGGAAACAACCAAAATGACCATCATTTAAAGAATGGTTGAAGAAAATGTGGTATTTTTATGCAATAGAATATTACTCAGTATAAAGAATGATAAGCTGAAGACTTCATATATAAATGGATGTATATTGAACATATACTCATTAGTCAAATAAACCACATCTACATGTGTAAGTATCATTTAGTCTCCCTAATATAAGAACTTTAAATTATTCTCTTTCCTTATCAATATCAATTGGAAGGTGTGTCATGCCCACACCCTGTGCTCTGTATAACTATTGTGAGGACAATATGCAGTATGTCAATATTAAAAAAAAAATAAAGTAATGTTTATTGAAAGTGTTAATGTTTAATTGTTTGATCAATCTTATATACCTATATCTATTAATCTGAACTGATCCGATGATGAAAATATGTAATACAACCATTGTTAAATTTAAAATAAATAAATAAATATTTTGACAAAAACCTGAGCATCCACAGGAGAAAAACAAAGACAACTAGCATGCAGGAAAAAATTATTCAACATCTAAAAGATGATGCAAAGATGAACAATGTGAATACATATCAGCAAGAAAGGAGTCAGCACAAGTGATATAAAGAGAATATGGGCAGAAGTAATAGCAAAAAATTTCCCAAATAGAGGTAAACAATGTGGCATTCCGGTAATAAGCATATACAACTCCAACACAATTAAAAACACCCAGACATTTCAAGATCCTAGAAAAAACTACTAAAAGCCACTAGAGAAAGGAAACAAATCACATTTAAAGGAAAACCTATCAGAATAATGGCAGATTTCTCTTCACAAACCATGAAGTCAAGAAGATGGAACGCAGTGCTTCAAGTCCCTCATGAAATTCTAGCCCAGACTGCTATACCCTGGAAAATTTTCTTTCAAGTTTGATGGAGAAGTAAAATAATTCCACAACAAAGAACAACTAAAGAATTTCAAGGTGACAAAGCCAACTCTACACAGACTAATAAGAGATATTCTAGAGAGGGACTAAAATGACCAGAACTCCATGAATTAGAATGGAAAGAATCAACCCAACACAGCAAACAATTAAATGCAGGAGTTAAAGGAGCAAACAACAGCAGGCAAATAACCTGTCAATCATAAGTCAATACATCCAAATTGTAATTATCAATGTAAATGGTCTCAATTCACCAATTAAAACAAAAAGGCTGGCACAAGGGTTTAGGAAGCAAAACCCAACAATAATGCTATATACAAAAAACATGCTTAACTCATAAAGAAATTCAAAGGCTGAAAGTCAAAGGATAGAAAACAATAGTGCATGCTCCAGAACCTCAGAAAAAAACAGGGGTAGCAATCCTTATTTCAGACAGTCTCAACTTCCAACCAAGAATGATCAAATGAAATAAAGAGGGTCATCGCATACAGGTCATGCTTAAAATTCAAGACAAAGAAGTAACACTCATAAATGTATACATAGTCAACTTGGGAGCACCCAGCTATATAAGAAAAATCTTAATGGACATGAAAAATCTAATTCACAACACCATAGTCCTAACAGGAGAACTTAAACACCCCCTTAACCCAAAAAGATAGGTCAAGCAGACAGAAGTTAGCAAAGATGTAACAGAACTAAACCAGTACTTTGAACAAATGTACTTAGTGGACATATACACAGTTTTCCACCCATCCATTTCTGAGAACACATTTTTTAGCTGCACATGGGACATTTTCTAAAATAGACCACATACTCATCCATAGGTCATGCTTAAGTATATGCAAGAAAACAGAAATTATCCCATGCATATATCTGACCACAGTGCAATGAAACTGGAAATAAATGACAAAAGAAACCACAAAAATGCCAGAAACACAGCGAAGTTAAACAGTACCCTCCTCAGCAACCAATGAGTTGCAGATGAAATTAAACAATAAATTAATTAATATCTACAATTTAATGAAAATTCAAACACAATTTAGTGGAATTTATGAGATACAGTGAAAGGAGTTCTTAGAGGGAAATTTATAGCTCTGAAATCACACATTAAGAAAACAGAATGGGCATAAATGAATACTCTAGTGCCTTACCAAGAAAAGGAAGTGCAAAACAGACCCAAAGCCTAAAGACAGGAGGAAATTATAAAGATTAGAGCAGAAATTAATTCAATCCAGATGAAGACAACAATACAAACTTTGAACAAAACAATAAGCTGGTTCTTTGAAAGATTAAATAAAATGTATAACTAGCTAACTTTATCAAAAAAGGAAAGAAAAAATTCAAATACAAGCAATAAGGAATGAAGAGGGCAAAATTACCACAGACACAGTAGAGAATCAGAAGATGATTGATAACTACTTTGAGAATCTTAATCTCACAGAATTGAAGACACAGATGAAATAGACAGAAACCTATAAAGGTACAATTCAACAAAACTGAATCAAGAAGATATAAGAACTCTCTATAACTCAATAACAGCCAATGAAATACAAAATGTAATAAAAAACCTACTGACAAAGAAAAGTCCAGGTCCTCATGGATTCACCGCTGATTTCTACAAAGACTTTACGGAAGATATAATTTTCATACTCCTCAAAATCTTCAATGAATTTGAAAAAGAAATAAGCCTCTGAAAATCATTCCTGGAAGCAAGTATTATATTGATACCCAAACTACAGAATGATACAAATAAAAAGGAGCACTAAAAGTCAATCTCTCTCATGAATATAGATGACAAAATCCTCAATAAAATCCTCATAAATAGAATACAGGAAATCATTAAGAAGATTA
>PVJA010020375.1:0-37060 GCA_004027025.1 Myocastor coypus | reverse complement strand
ATTACAGCACAGGTTCTCTTATATCCTGGGTCTTTATTGACCTTGAAGGGCTAGGGCCAAAATATTGGCTATCCTTATAGCCCTTCTTTTTCTCCAATTGTCGGTCTGTTAACTTACATTCTCAACCCTCCAGCAGAAAAGCTTTGTGATACTATTATTCTATAACATAGGTACTGGGCTTATCATCACTGGCTTTCAGCCTGTGACATGTTAAAGTTAATACACTTTTAAAATCAGTATTATTAGTAGCATTTCAAGTTTAATATTATCTTATATGATATATTAAGAGGTAAAAAACTATAAACCTATTTCCCTCACAGTAAGCCTTAGTATATATCGATAGGTATCACTCAGTTCAACTCATTCCTTAAGGCTTAAAAAATCTTTTAAAATAAGAAAATACATTATTTGTTGCTTCTGCAGTGAAAGTACTTTAATTCTGTGCTACCAAGCACAATACACCGTTTTACATGTCAGCTGAAGAATCAAGCTTTATCATTTCTGGAAGACCATAATCCGTGCTAACTTCCACTCATCTTTCAAATTTCAGGTTACAGTGGTCGTGCATTCTTAATTACAGTCCTACAAAATTTCATCTTTCCCCTTTGAGGCATAACTGACTTTGATTAAATAATGTATTTGCTTGTTTAACCCTCTTCTGCCAGATGGTGAGCTCTGTGAATGCATAGTGTCTCTCCCCCATGGTGACAGAGGGCAGGGTCTTTGTAGGTTCTCATTGATCTTAGTAGAATACACACAGGAATTCAGGAATGTGATAAAGATAAATCAATAGTAGAATTTCAGAATCATCTTTGAACAGAAACATTTACTATGGTATGAACTATGACTTGTCCCAAGGGCACACGTATTGGAAACTTAATTCCCAAATGTATATATGAATGATATTTGGAGGAGAGGTCTCTAAGAGATAACGAGGATTAGACAAGACCCAGTGATGGTGTTAGTGGCTTTACGCTGGAGAAGATACCAGAGTAGCAGGCTTGCTCTGTCCCCCAGGTGATGCCAGCTGCCTTGCTTCTTTGCAGCAAGAAGTCTTTCTTGATGCTAGCGCCATGCTCTTCAACTTCCTGTAAGTTAATTAAACTCTTTACTTTATAAATTGCTAGTGTCAAGTACTTTTGTTATGGTGACAAGAAATAGAAGAAGACAAGACTTCAGAGATATTTATGTATAACTGATCTCTAAACTTTTTCTGAGAGTTCCTAATTAGGATGAAGAGTTTTGAGCTTCTAGTTCCATGAGTTAAACAATTCTACGTGCTTTCCCTTCTCTTCTCAGGCAATAAATCATGCAACAGAAACGGGGCCTGAGAAGTTCTTCTAACACCACATACTAAAAACTCGATCTCTCCCACTAAGCTGGCTAAAGCTTGTAGAACCTAACAGACTTTTGCAAAATTTTTCTGTGCCTGGGAATAGACTCCAGTAATTTAATAGGCTCCATTGACTTCAAGTGGATCCTGGAAGCCTCATGAAAATCAAAGACTAATTCATTCCCAGAAAGTCACAGTGCTTATTCTAAATAATAATGGCAGCAATAATACAAGCACTTATAAACATAGACTTCTGTATTTATTGAAAACCTGCTATGTCCCAGACACTTGCTATTGAAAAAATGTGTGTGGCATATTTGTGGGTGTATGTAAAATGTATCATGCAGTAACAAATATGATGGAAAAAAAAATGAAGATGACCTGAGAGGCACTATGGGTAAATTGACACCTGAATAGAGATTTGAAGAAATAACTGGAATAAGCTATGGAGATATTAATTAAAAGAATTATGGGGACAAGACAGGGGCAGGCCTGGTCTCCTGAAAGCAGCCATCGAGAGAAGCGGGTGTGTGATGGGGCATCACTTGCAACTCTGCCTTACTCCTAAACATAAAATGCTAATTCTGCTTTGTTCACCTCTGGGCCCATCCCCCAGGCTGGCTGAGGGCAAGGAGAGGCCGTTCAGAGCTACAGTCAGCACACTTGGCCACACAGAGGAATATCCTGGCCACCTTCACAATTTCAGAGTTCTGGTTGTACAACAGGTGGGACCCTGATGTCGGTACCCTGCAGTACCAAGTCATGGTGTGCAGAGCCACCTCACAAGAGCTCGTGAGAACAGAGGCTGTGTGCTCTTCCTGTGATACAATAATGTTGCTTTTCATCCCAGCTCCTGGGACAGAGCTTCAGAAACCCATGTGCTATGCACAGCAGGCCCCTATGTGTTCATGGATGACTTATGGTGGCCCTTGCAGTTTGGGAAGTGCAAGTGGCGCAGCTACACCAGGAACACTTAGCAGGTGATCAAAGGGCTGGGACTGTTCAGCCACATTTCTGACATTCGGGCTCAGGACAGGGACAGGAGGTCTAATTCATTCAAGTGGTCACTGACTGATCAGTCCTACTTAATTAGTCCTGTATGAACCATCACCCTTCCCATATAAAAACTCTGGACACAGCAGCCAGGAGTGCTTCCAGGTTGAAAATTTACTGCTCAGAGAGATGGTGACACATCTTGACACTATGGCAACAAAAGCTCCTGTATGTTTAAGGTCCTCCCAGAACTCGCCCGTCTGGCTGCTCCCATGCATCCCTCCCCATAAAATGCTAATTGTATTAGGAGAGCCCTGTAAGCTATCCTAATGAAGTATCCAACCTGTGGAGGTAGAGGAAGATCGAAGTCTGTAATCCCCTGAGCAGAAGTGCCGATGGCTTAGTCATGCCCCAAATCTGCGTCTGTTGCCAAGAATGATGGCAATCCCGTAAGGCCTTGCTCTTTTTTCTGAGGTCTGTGTTAAGTTTGGCTAATGGCAGCACTGAGTTGAGCTTCAGGCCTCCGCGTTAGTGTCAGCGGTGCATTCTGAATGCATTTCTCAACTCTGCTCAGCGATCTTTTTTTTTTTTTCAGCGATCTTTTATGAATCAACCCCAGCAGATGTTGGAATCCTAGTCCAACACATTCAAGCTAGTGGTTCCAGAAGAACAATTTTGGCCACCTGTCACCTGGAGACTCCAGTCACAGAGATAAGTCGTAGTTAAGTAAGAAAAGAGACTGCTTAGCGTGGCTCTACTGGGAAGAACCAGAGGTACAGCATTCTAATTCCTGTGCTGGGAGATTGCCAGAAGCTTTAGGAATGCAGAAAGGGATACCGCAGACATGGTATGATCAAGCAGTTTGTCACACTGATCTGGGTGATCCTCGACTCAGGTCTCAGGGTCCTGCTGGATTCTGGGGAATAGTTACTGCCACAGGGAGCAATTTGGTCCATGAAGGACTGCCTGCAAGGCTCACTGTTCCCAGAATTTAAGATAAGCTGAGGAGAAATGACTCAGAGAAAAAGCACACCAGAAGAGCAAAATGCAGTCAGGATAACTATTGGTTCCTCTTTTAAAAAGTGCAGCTTTAAAGTAGTCCCTGCTACATGGTAAGTGTATTTATACTGTGGCAATTGGCATATGCTAGAAGTCAGGATTTCTTTTCCCCGACCGTTGAGACCTAACCCTCTAATATTCACCAGCACACATGGGTTGCAGAACTGGCAGACTATGTTACTATGTGCGTATTATGAAAACCTGTTACAAACTTGGATGGACACAGTCGGGTAATGCTGAAAACTCTCCTCCCGTGCACACTAGATGAAGACTAGTCTAAAATGAGGGAAAACTTTCCTTTCTAAACCTTGACTTCTCACTGCCCATCAGGGGTACCTGACCTGTGTATTGCACTAAACTTCCCTCACCAAGCAAAATTCTTTTTACAAATGAAAACAAGCTCACCACTTAATAAATCAAGGAGAAGCCATGTTTACTTCTTTGTGCTATCTTCAGTGCTATTTTTTCATGTCTCTTCCTTTCTTGCATCTTTTGGCTTGCTTAACTTACTGTAGAATTTTCCTAATGGATAGATCATCTTCATATCTCAAAGTCAGACTGACTTAAATCCCAGTCTGTAAAAATGAAACGAAGTTCCCAGCCTTCAGTTCAGGAAATTCACTTAAGTATTATGAGTTTTCTGAGATAATTAATCGACCAGCACAATTCCCATATGAAACTTTCCTCTTTCCCACTATCCGCTCTTTTAATTTATTCTAATTTGCTTAATATTTCTGCTTTTCTGGCCCATAATTCACTTAAGAGCATGAACATGCATACATTATCCCAGGGAACCATAGTTTGAGAAATCTCTGACCCTTTACAAATCCATTTCTTCACTGTTCATTTAAAACAGAGCTCAAGCTATTTCCTTGCCATTAGAAATTAGACCATAGTTGTATTCTTTAGGGATGCCACTGGAATATTTTGCAATATCATTGCAGGAATTGCTCACCTAAACTAATGAATCAAATTAAGAATTAATTAGGACATTGAGGCTAGAGAATCAAGAAAAAGAATTGAAAGATATAGGGGTTTAAAAATTCAGTTCAAGGTAAAATTTGACTTCATAGAGGAATAGTTTATAGATACCAACACAGACACAGGCACACAGATACACACAGACAGACACGGACACACACACACAGACACACATACACGTGCACATATATTCACTTTTTCATGAAAAGTGAGGCAACTTGAGTAAATCTGACATAAACCCTCCCAGTCTACATCTTACAAATTGATCACAGAGTCCACATTTTCTCCCTCTGTGAGATGCACAATAGGACTAAGTGAAATCTATCTGGTCTCAAGCCTCTCTGATCAATAGAACCCTCTCTGACGGTGGAAGTGTTCTAGGCTTGCCTCTTCCAGTACAACAGACAGTAGATACCTGAAGGTATTTATTATAGCAAATATGACAAGTGTGACAAAATTTCTAATTCTACTGAATAATAATTAACTTAAATTTATTTAGCTACAAGTAGTCAGTGGTTACCTTATTGAACAACTCATGTGTTGATTAATGCAAACCATAGTAAAGATTCAAGGGAAAAAGTTTAAAGGTTGGCACAAATGCTGGTGTGCAGCACTAGTGCAACCAATTAGAACACATTAGGCAGTTTAAACAAGAGAAATTTATCTGCTGACAGTCCTGGCAGCTAAAAGTTCAAGGCCAAGTTCTCACCATAGCTGATGAGGGTTTCTTTTCTTAGCTTATAGATAGCTATCTCCTCCCAATGCCCTCATGCTGTCTTCCCTCCATATGTGACTACATCCACATTTCCCATTCTGGAAAGGACTCTGGTTATAGTGGGAACATTTTAATTTATGTTTCTACAGGCTCTACTTCCAATTATGGTTACCCTCTGAGGTCCTGTCTAGGAATTCAGCATGTGAATTTGGCATGGCACAGTTCAGATATAACATGGTATTGAATTCTACAAATTCTCTCCAGTTACAAAAGAGATGAGCAATGCCTGCTCTACTTCTTTCTTAGGCTACAATGAGAGGGAAAGAAAACTAACGGGCAGCTTCCCACCACTAGAACTCGTGAGGAAAGCAAGCCAGTAGCATGATTACTGCATCGATGGACTATTTCCTGATTTTTTCGTCGAAATGTTCCTGTAACAGAAGATTCCTTGAGGTGTCTTTTTTGTATAATTTACTAAATCTCTTTATACTTTTGTCATCTTAACCCCTTTAATTGCTTCTCCTAAGCACCTCTCCTGAGTACATTCCTTTATGTTTCTCAACTTCTCCTCAGCCAGGAAAAAAAAATGATGTATTCATAGGCAAACTAGATGTATGGACTTGGTCCTGGAAAGAGATTTCAGAGACATGCTGGATAAGACTGCCATATTTTCCTTCACCTTTATTATTGGTCTAATTTAGCATCAATTTTTTAAGTTCACATAGTCTTTAAAATCCATTGGACTGAATTTCTATGCTTTTGCTATCTGTTAAATATTGATCTACTATATTAAAATTTTCAACACTAGGATTGATTAAGTTAGATATGGGAGGACATATGTATAAGGTAATACTAGGACCACTGGCTTTGAAATTGCACATACGAACACACTGTGACTTCTCTGGAAGTTACAAAACCTTTGTCTATAGTTTTGTAAAACAAGGATAACAAACAAGAACTATTGTGTGCACATCAGCTAGGGTAAAACATGCAAATTACTGTACACAGTACCTGGCACATAGAACACAACTTACATGCTAATCATAGTTATTATTTGTATTGCAAGTGTTACTACCAAGCAGATGAGAGGAGGAATATAGCACTGGAGAGTTCTATTCACCTAGAGAATTGGCCAGTCTACAAGATCTATTCTAATTATAAAGTTGTACAATGCACAATTTTTTTAAAAAAGAAGAATGAAATCACTTTGCATCATCACCATAGGCTGGTTTATGATAGAATAATAGCACTGAAAACCCTAGCCCATTTGAGGAATTGGTATTCTGAGAGCATTTTTAATTTCCAAGTAACATGCTTTTCATGGAGAACTCGCAAAGCTCCTGTGGTATTAAGCATTTTTCTTTCAAGAGAGCAGCATGGTTTCTTCAAGGCATGCCTTTTTTGTACCACACATCACCACAGTGATTTTTTTCTGATCCCAACATGTGTCCTTACATCACATTTAATTTAGGGAGATTATAACCAGTGATCAGTGCTAGCTCCCTCCTGCATCCCTCATCACTTATATTGTTGTATAAAGCTTTTGATGATTTTGTACTTTTGATTTTAAGAAGTATTTCTGGTGGCCATTTATGGTTCACAGAGGCTGAGGGTCACTCACTTTCATAATGTCCTTCTGTCCCTACATTGTCTCAAATGTCCCTCAAAATTAGTTTTGAATGCCTTTTTCCTTGACAACATAAGCTCTATGAAGCTAAGTTCTAAGTTTGTGCTATTGAGCACTTTATCCTCAGTAGCGAACCCCATGCCTACCTTGTATCAGGCACCAGCTAAGTGATTGCTGTACACACAGTGGTGGTCCCGATAGATTGTGTTGTCTAGTGGTGTAGCCATCCGAGCTTGTACAATTCTACTCCAATGTTTGCATTATGATGAAATTGTCTAATGATGCTTTTTCTCAGAATATGTCCTATCCTTAGGTGACATATGACTGTAGTTGTACAACATCACTGACTGTTCACACTCCCCACTCCACCAGTACAGAACTGCTTTGGGCCTTTCCAAATAAGTCACAAACTTCTTAGTTCTTGGTGTGAGCTTAGATAGTTCAAAGAACTAATATGTTTATTTTCTTCATTAAAATCCTGCCCTTGATTCCATCCTCTTTGCCCCAACTCCTTAGGAGAATGAAGGGGAACAAAGGAAGAAGTGTATTTTGAATATGTACACAGGACTGCCAGCTTTTCATCCACTTTTAAAAATGGAAGGAAATGGGTCTGGGAGACAGCTCAGTAGAATAAGTGCCTTCCTGGCAAGCACAGGGTACTAAGTTCAATCCCCATTACTGAAAGAAAAAAAAAAAAAGTTCTCCCTTGTTTGACACAATGTTTGCATAAGCATTGCTTTGTAGAGACAGGAGCGCACCGTTAGCAGAGAAGACCTGTTTATTACTGATGTTTCTGATGTTACTTAGAGTGGGCAGGGGTTTTGCGGGGAGCTAGAGCAGCACATGCAGTAGGAGGAGCTCCCCGCTTCCTACTAAGCATCATTACAGAAAGGCAGCAAGCTACTCTCACCCAAAGCTTGCATATCCAAGAGACAGCATCTGATTATATTTTTTCAAAAGAAGAGACCATATGGGTAAAAGGAACACCTCAGAGACCTATATTTTTGATATAGCTTAGTATACTGGTGTGACAGAAATGATTAAAATTCTGCTAGGAGTATCATTTTATCTCTTTTATTTTTTTACTTTTTTATTTTTGTCTTTTTGAGAGAGGGCCTCGCTGTATAGTTCAGGCTGGCCTTGAGCTCCTTTTGGTAGCCCAGGCTGGTCTCGAACTCTCACCGATCCTCCTGCCTCAGCAGGGTGCTGGGATTACAGGCGTGCGCCACCACGCCCGGCTTCATTTTATCTTGAGACATAATCATGACCAATAAGTCCAGACAAGCAAAGCTAACAGAACAATAAACTCCCCAAGAGGCTTAACAAAACGCCAGCTCCCAGAACCTCTGTGAGAACTCTGTGGTAGAGACCCAGATGAATGCATCAAATCTTGGGAGCAGAGGAAGATGTACAACCCGAGAGGCCTGGTTCTCTGGATGATTTTATCCTGGAGCATCAGCAATCAGATCAGACAGTGCTTTCTCTTCTTTCTCTCTCTTTTCCTCTGTCCCTAACATCTTTTTTGTCCCGCCATCTCTCCTACTTCCCTCCTGTAAATTACATAAAACGCCTTTATTTATTCCAGTAAAAAGCAGCTCCTTTTAAAATCTAAGACAATGTAATGACCTTTTGTTTACTACAGAAATTCATAACTTGTGAAACCTGAATCTCTAGAAAATCAGTTTTTACCTTATTAATATTAATCAGTAGCCCAGTAAATGCCATTGTCCTTTCTAGTTTTAAAGGTCTTAATGCAAGCAAGGATGACCAGCATAGATGCATTATTGATATAGTGGGTGCGGGCTATCAAAGTTTTGCTGTAAGGAAGGATCTCTAGAAATGCTTCCCCAAGATATAGAAAAATAACTCCTTCCCTAATTGCACTCTCTCCCTTCCCTACCATTAGCCTCAGCTCATGGTGCTGTAAACAATCCTTAGTAACTGACATTCTTTGTAATCAACATTTTTCTTTCACTGGGAATCATTGAGAGGGAATAATGATGATATTATTCAGGCCTGAGTTGTGGAAAAGGAGGGATGTGGTCCTATGGCAGGAAAGGACTAGAGCAGGTTTGTTCTTCATAATAAACTTGTGTTCCATCTAACTTCCCCCAAGAAAATGATCCCAGAACTAATACAATAGAAGTTCACTGAGTGTTTTTTGTATATCTTGACATTTAAAATTGAGTACAAGAGTTAGACACTCTCACAATTTCAACTCCACTTGCATGGCATTAAGCCACCATTTGGAAATGTTATACATATGTGCATACACATATACAAACAGATATGCTTGAACAAATAGCAAAACATACACTTAAGCAGTTGACTTTGTTGGTAGAGTATTGCTTGTTGAGACCTCTGTATTTTCATGTCATAGCACATTATTTAGGACTAAGTGGAAACCTTAAAGCTTCCAGGGATGGCCAGCTTTCTAACAAATATGTGATCCAATCATGATAAACATTTGTGGAATCAAACTAAGTCACTGTTTTGCCCTAGGCTCCAAGCTCTTGCAGGCCAGTGCACCCCCAGAAAGCTTAGCTTTAGTAAAGTCACATTACTTGCAATAAAACTTTTAAATTACAAGCAGCAATTTGTAGAGTTCCAATGTTTGCCATCTGTGCTCATCTTTTATGGAAACTCTCTGAAGCTTTCAGACCATCAAAAACTAGCAATCATCCTATCTTATATTTGATGCTGAGACAAAGGTTCTGATGGTGCCCAGGCTTGGGGACTATGAGGTAGTGTTTCCTTGATAGCTTCTGGGAGACATGCAGAAATATAATTCTACTATTAACAAACAGACATCTTATAAAATCATGGGACACAACAGGTGCCAGAGAAGTTCTAGGGACCCTAATGAGGTGCTGGACACTTGTGTGGGAGAAAGCAGAGACGCAATTGATGCAGTTTGCATTTCTCTTTAGACACAAATCAATTGGAGCCTTCCAAGCAGATTATCTCAGCATGCTACTGCAAACAGTTTTCATCTAAAGTTATTGATGGTTTTGCTTTTAACCAAGAAAAAGGACAAAGCAGGAAAAAAAAATCATGTGTAGTGCAGAGGCTTAGAGCAGGTGGTATCGAAGTAGCAGTTTAAAGGAAAGATAAACAAGCAGACTATACCTGGTGATGCTTCATTTAGATTCTTGAAAAAAAAAAAAAAATTCTACATCATGGAATTTTCCAGAAAAGAGAAGTTCATCCATTCAAACTCACAAAATTTAGAAAATTGTACAGGGTTCATGATGAATATAAGAAATTGTGCACAAGTTTTGATGGAAAGAAAATGCATACTTGCGAAAATCTCAAAAATAAAACATTAAAAACCAAAGTCTTTCTAATTATGTAAACATACATCATATAATATTTCAATACAAGTCAATTCCAAATAACTTTCTGCATTTCTGCAGTTTATGTCTACCTTAAGCAGGATGCTCTATTTTTTTGCTGCTGGCTGAAGGCAACCACTCATGTACACGTCTAGTGTGCTAAGAATTGTTATAAAGTTGGGGTTAAAAGTCTTGGGTGAGTAATTAAGATGCAAAATGAAATGGAATTAGCGCATGAGTTTTATTTCCTAAGCTTACTTTTATTTCCTAAAGTTTATTTCCTAAGCTTTAATATCCTTTTTCTGAGAGTTGAAATTTGGGAAGATTTGATTTCCAGATAACTAGAGTGCTACTTCATTTTGTGTGAATGTGTGTGTGTGGGGGGGTGTGGGTGTGTTTATGTGTGTGTATGTATTACTGGAAATGTCTGTGTGCCCCTGTTGTTTGCCTTTGAGACCATAAAGATCTTTCTCTCTGCCCATGTAACCAAGCAGCTGCACAATTGCTACAAATAGTGGGGAAAGAAAAACAAGAAATCTGCCTCTCATCCAGGTGGCCAATTAGGCTGAGCCTTCTGGAACTTACCTTGCATGGTTTACTGCGCCTTGGCCAGAGTACCAACACCTAAAGTGCAGTGAGATTGTGTCACACATACTCAAGAGCCAAAGTCGCTGCAGGCTTAGGAAGCACCAGGACTTGAGAGCTGCCCTGAGGGAAGGGAGGTCGCTGGCTGAACACCGTGTCTAAGAGCAGACACTAAGCACATCCAACAGTTACAGAATGGCTCACTGGTCCTCAGCCTGCAGGGATGACACCTGGAGGGATGACGCTTTATGCAAACAACATGTCAGGAACCTTCTGATGATAGTGATGAAAATGGACAATTAGTTCTTTAAATTCTCATCCTTCGGGATGTTTTAAATCCTCAACCACTTTTCTGTTGTCCTTGAATCACTGATGTTAAACAGAGGGAGGATTCCACTTCATCTTTGACTCACATAATCTCCCCCACCCCCAGTTGCAGTGGCAGTTCTAGTCCAGACCCCCAGACAGTCCTAATTTAGCAGAATACACTTTTATAACCCTACTGTTACCATCTGCCTCAAATTGAAATCCATTTCCTTATCCACATCAGAAATATAAATTCCTCTCTTATCTGTCTATATTCTTTTTATATGCAGCCTTATATGTTTTCTGTGGCTGCATTCAATTATATTATTGTCCAGAAGATCTTTGCATTGAGGTTTTTTGTCTAATGTCACAGGTTTAATCTTATCTCCAAGAAGACAAAACCACTATTGCAGAGTTTTCTTTTTTTTTTTTTCCAAAAAGTATATTGACTGAACTCTCAGGAGTTAGCATGAGATTGTCTTGGATTCTTAATTGAAAAGAAGTCACAGGCAATGTGATACACTTTCAGGTGTCTAAAAATGTGCTTGTGCTTTTAGGTTTAGGTGGGCTATATCCTTTGAAGACCATTAAGATCACCTGTTGTAGAATAAAACAGTAGTAAAACACTGTACAAGCATGGAAAGAAGAAAGTAAGCATATGTTGTTTGTATCACCACTGAAGAATAAATCGCTTCTTTATATCAAAGGCCAAAAAACCATAAAGTTCATACCAAAATATCACATGCCTCTCTTTACATATCAGACTGGCTTTTTAAAATGTTTTTAAAATCTCATTGCTATTCTTTCCCAAGTTTTTCATCCTCCTGCTTCAATCTGGACTGGTCATTGGCTATTCGTGTTGAGAACCTATCACCCTCTCTTAAATACTGGATTACCTAGTATCTATAACTCATGTTCTCTGATTATTTAATTTATTCTTTCTAGATAGAGTGCATCCTCTAGTAACACCTTGAGAAACTATATAAAGACAGTGATGCTTTGCAGTCATGAATATCTAAAAATTTTGTCTTTTTGGTGGGCTGTTTAGCTGGGTGTAGGATATAAAGTAGGAAGTGACTTTCCCTCAAAAATTTGAAAGGCTTAATGAATTTTTATCTTTATGCTCTTGCTTATAGAGTATAATTCTTACTGGTAAAGTTTTTGGGTTGTGAGTTAGAGAATAAAGTTTGAGGAAGACAAGTTCAATATTGCTTTGACTTTCACTTAAGCCTCTAGTTTCAGAAGAGTTTCTCTGATATTCTCAAGTTCAGATTCCCAATGGGTCAAAGTTTTCTGATTAATTGCTATTATTCTCTTAGAGTAGGGAAAGAGCAGTTGCTCAGATAAAAGCAGTAAAAGCACAGAAATGGAGTGTCAACACCAATTTCAAAATTCCAATCAAATTTTCTATTTTCAGCCCCATCATTTTTACACATGTTTTGTACCACAAGTTTCAGATCTGTATGATATTCTGAGGTGTATGTCCACCTTCCATACAAGCTTCTTCCACTACTTGCTTAATTGTAAACTTATAATTTTTTGTTTAATCAATGAATTATTCTTCCTGAACTGTTTTTAAAAATTTGTTGCTATTCTCTCTCCTGTTTAAGTTGTCCCTGTGTGCTTGTGTACCATGTATCCTTCTGCTGAATTACATGACAGTCTAAGGAAGAAACAGAGATAAACTTATGTGCTACTTCTGCTATTTCTGTTTTACGTGAACCTTTCCAAAACACTTTCTGCAGTTATATCATTCAGTTTTGAGTCCCCTAAATGCTGCCAATTTCTAGAAATAAAACATTTTTTCCTGGACATGATCTTGGATTGTTTTAAAATATTAAGCCTACTCTGTTCTAAAAATTCTAAATGTAAGGCATATAATGAACATGATATTTTGATTGTGAAAATCTGAGTCAGACATTTCATTTGACCTAGTGGTTGTTAAAACTCTCCATTTCCATTCCTAGGTCAGAACCCTAATCTCAGGTTCACAAGAATAAACAACCACATGAAAATAGATTGTTGCAGATATAATTAAGCCAAAATGAGGTAAGGTATGACCCCATCTCTTGGTCTCCTTGTAGACTTAGTCACTTCCCCATCCTTAATTCAAAATAACTGACACTCAAAATGTAAAAGAAGAGAGGTTTTCTGCATTAAAGTGGAGTGAGGAAGCCTGATGGGAGGGCATGGTGAAATATAGTTGCTTACCTTATATCACCAAGAAGAAACTAGGAGAATGACATGCCTAGTTAAGGTCTGCCCCCAGTGACCTGTCTTTTTTGACCAGCTCCACCTAGTAAGAGCACATTATGCTGTTATCTCATGGGTGGATTAATACATTGATGAGTATAGTTCTGGTCCAGTCATTTCCAAAAGCCCCTCCTCTAAGCATTTGAGACTTACAGAGGACATTTTAGATTTCAATAATAACACAAAAGGGAAAATCTGGACACAGACACACACAAGAAGAATATCATGGGAACATGAAGATAGAAATCTGGGTGATGCATTTGTAAGCCAAGGAATGCTAACAAACCACCAGAAGCTTTAAGAGAGACATGGAACAGATTGTCCCCCATAGCTCCTAAATGAACCAGCACTGATAACATCTTGATCTCAGGCTTCTGGACATCATATTTCTGCCCCCCCCCCCAGTTTTTGTTTGTTTGCTTTTGTATTTTTGTGCTGTGGATCAAACTGAGTTCACTAGCCTTTTCCCTTTTTTTATAAGACCTTGTCTCACTAAATCACTAAGTTGCTCAGGGTGGACTTGAACTTGTGATCTTCCTGTTAGCCCCCAGATACATCACCAAACTAACATATTTTGTACCTTGTTACACCAGCCCTAACAAACTACCACAGCAAATGGTTGGTTAAAATAAAAGAGTCAAAAAGGACTCTGAGGACTGCCACATAGCTCAGCAAACTAAAGAACCTTCTTAGGCAGAGTGCAGAGGTGAGGGTTTGATCTCCAGCATTCCATGCCAGCCCCATCCCAACAGCGCACTGAGATGTCAGTTGAGAAATCTTAGCATGGTGGTGTGCACCTGCAATCTCAGCACTTGGGAGACTGAAAATAGGTGGATCACTATAAATCCGATCAATGTAGTGAGACCCTGTACTCTGTAGATCCTGTACTAAATATGAAAAAAAGGGATCTGAGATTATGAAATTATCTCTTGAAGAATTGTGAAGCTTCTTGAAAAAGGAAACAAAAAGCCTAGAGAGTGAGCCAGTTGGAAGATAGATGATTAAAGTATGTTGGGTTTGGCAATGAAAAGAAATCGAAATATAGTGTCTAATAACAATCTGGAGACATGAATGAAGCTCTACAAAAGATTTTGCTGTAAAGTTAGCAAAGAAATCTACACTGAAGGTACAGCTAAAGCAAAGGTAATAGATAAAATCTTTAAGGAACAGAAGAGAAAGAAAACAAAACAATCTTAGAGTTTATGCTTAGATGTCCCTCCAAAGCCTCACTCAGACATAAAGCTTTTTCAGAGGTGACTTAATCTAGAGTCCGTGGTGCTGGGATTAAGCATCTATGATTACTAAATCAGCCCACTGATGGGTGTGGCACCACTCTAATCCTGGTAGCCTAGACAAACTACAGAAGGGGCAGAAAGAAGTTGTGAAGGCCCCTTGCTTGCTTTGCTGCTTTCTGCTCACCATGAGCTGTTTCTCCTCTGTGATGCCTGTCTGCTATGTGACCGTGCTTTGGAGCCAGGCAATGATGGATGGCTGAAACCTCTACAAACTGCCAGCCAAGTAAACCATTTTCCCTGAACTGGGCCTTCAGTATAGCGTCTCAGCAATGAGAACAGTACTGAAGACAAGCCACATACTGCCTTTCTTGGCATCTGACCTACAGACAAAATTGGAAGAATGACCTTGGCTTCTCTGTACTACTTCCTGTTTCCTTTCAGAACACCTGAGAGCCATCCCATTCATCCAATAGGAGTAGTAATACAGGGACTAGGAGCAGATAGGCCAGTGGCTATGATATCCATTGGCTCTGGCCTTGGAAGTTACATCTGAGTTCCTTCCTCATTAGTAAGTGATGAAAATGGTCAAGGCAGAACCAGTCATGCAAAATGTCAATAGAACCTTGGAATTTTCAGAAGATGTGGGAGAAGAACAGGAAGCTATACTGAATTCATTGCCAGGAAAACTGTGGGAATTCAGAGCATCAGGATCTTAGAACCTAAGCAAAATGAACTTATGGGAAAACTCATCTGACCTAGCAACAGGCCGGGTGTGTGAGTGAGACTCCCCTGGGCCCTCTAGAAACTCATTTAACCAAGCAATAAGACCTGGCATGTGACTGACACCTCCTGGAGCCCCTCAGAAACTCATTTTACCCAGCAATCATGCCCAGCATGTGAGTGAGACCACCCAGGGCCCACTGAAAATTCATTCAATCCAGCAATAAGGCCTGATGAATGAGTGAAACTTCATTCATCAGACAGGCCCAACGTGAAAAACTGTGGCAAGCTCCCTGCAGAGAGACTAGAGACAAGACCCACTCCACTGATCCAAGAGCAGAACATCTTACCAGAGTGGCACAGCAGGTTCAGCTCCAAGGGCTGCAGCAGGAAGAAGTAGAGCACAGTACCCAGACCCAAGCCACACTCACCTGGACCAGTTTAAACTTGGTAGATCCAGATCTGGTGATAAGGTAAGAACTCTACCAAAGCTCTACACCAAAGATTAGAAGACAGAGCTACACAAAATGACAAAGAGAAGGAGCAAAATGTGCTCTCAGGCCCCAAGCCCACCCAGAACAAAGGCAAGAGACAATATCATAGAAGAAATTGGAACTCACACACCTGAAATCTCTGAAATAATAGCATCCAAAATAAAGAAACAAATCAGAAAGATATAGAGTAAATCAGATCAGAAAGAATTTCTGAAGTAAAAAAAAAAGAAATGATAACTATAATGAAATAAGTACTAAGTTCTAAAGAAGACACTGATAAAAAAAAGTAGAGGAGAATAGAGAAATGATGGAATCCTTGAATCAGCAATATAGGAAAGTAACAGAATACATGAAGCAGATTTAAAGTGCTATACAGGAACTGAAAACGTCAATCACAAACTGGCAAAATCATTTCAATGAAAGTGAAAATAGACTTTCAGACCTTAAAGACACCACTGCAGTTAGTGAACAGATCTCTTAACAATAGTTAGTGAAAGATCTCTTAACAATAACAATGCTGCAGGAAAAAATAGTTCAACATCTGCAAGATGAAGCAAAGATGAATGCTATGGTTTATGTCTAGTTGTCTCCCCAAAAGGCTCATGCAATCATGAGACAGGACTTCTAGAGTTTGCGACTTGGTTCATGATCTACTGAGATTATGTGTTTTAGTACTGATGGGATGATGGGTCTGAGTATGTCTGGCATTACGGGCGTAGGCTGAGGTGGAGAGTCTGAATGTAATATGAACAGAGACAGACTCAGGCTGTTGCTCTGCTGCCCTGATTGGTCCATTACCTCTATCACCACTGTCACTGTTCTGCCACCATGAACTGCAGCTCTCTGCCATGTGACTCTGCCTTGGATCTAGCCGAGCATGGACTGAAACCTCCAGTAACTGTGAGCTAAATAAACCTTTCCTTCCTTCATTTTGAGTGTGAGGTATTTGTCCCAGCAACGAGAGAAAAGTAGCTAAGACAATGAACGACATAGGCATCAATGAGAAAGGAGCCAATACAAACGATATAAAAAGAATGTGGACAGAAGTAACAGCAGAACATGTCCCAAATATCAGGAAACAATCTGACACTCAAGTAACTGAAGCTTATACAACTCTAAATAGCATCAACCCAATTAAAAACACACCCAGACCTATGATAATCAAAACCCCAGAAATTCAGCACAGGAACAGTATATTAAAAGCTGCTACAAAAAGAAACACATCACTTTTAAAGGAAAACCCATTAGAATAACAGCAGATTTCTCTTTACAAACCATCAGGTCAAGAAGAGCATGGAGTAAAGTACTTCAAGTCTTGAATGAAAACAAATTCTACCCCAGACTGATATACCCTGAAAAACTCTTTTTCAAGTTCACTGGAGAAGTGAAATACTTCCAGGACAAACAACAACTAAAGAATTTCATGATGACAAAGCCAACCCTAGGCAGTTCACTGAAAGGTATTCTAAAGAAGGATCAAAATGATCACAACTCCATGAAGGACAATGGAAAGAACCCACCAAATAGGGCAAACAATGAAACACTGGAGAAATAGAGGTATACAAAAGCAGTCTTTCAACTATTCTTTTGTACACAGCAGCAGAATGTGCCCATCAGCATATTCTACAAATGGACTTCTCCTGTACCCTATGGGTCATGATTCTGTCTGGGTCTACAGGATGGATATCAAAGAAACAGCAGCAGCTCCATCCCACAAGTGACACCTGACCATCAGAAGGCATCATGGACACTCTCCACATACAGGACGTACTAGAACTTTGTGTGATATCCTATTCCCAAGCTGTTAGAAGTTCTGGTCATATTTGCCATTCCAGTGTTTACATTATGTTTTATTCTTAGTAATTCTTTACTACCGTGGAAGCTTTTTCTTAGTTGATATTTTTGTATATGTTAACCTATTCAAATATTATGTGAGTACTCTGAACTGATTACAGATTCATACATATGATATACAACATTCTGGCCTCTAATTTGGATGTACGATTTGATTTGAATTTGGAATGTTATTTTATAATATTTTACTTTTAATTAATCAATATGCAACTAATTTTCTATATATTGTTTAATTATAATTTTTGTTTTATGATTCATACTATATCTTTGACTTACAATCTACTTATAGCACATGGTATGATATTTTCTCCTAGTATTAGAAACGTTAAAAAAAGGAAATATATATATATATATATATATATATATATATACACATATATATATATATATATGAGAGTTAGAATATATAGCTACTTTGTCTTAGTTTGTTGAGAATAAAAGTTTGTACTAATATTATTTAAACAAGATAGCAGATCTTCATCTTTTCCTCTGAATAACTACTATGAGGGCAACAATATGCATTTTATTAATTATTGTAACCATCCTATTAATGTGTTCTGAAACTGTTTCATTGCTATTTTATCTTTTTTTCTCATTAAAAGAACCAATTTTTTTTAAAAAAATCCCCTACCGACTCACTGTCCCCTCTTCCTGTTGAATTTCCTGACCTACTAGACAGTACTCTCCAGGCACAGGGTCAGTTCCCTTGCCACTCTCTTTACCATTGCCACTTGACAAAACATACTTTCAGTTAAATTCAACTCTGTTAAGAACAGCCCAGAGCAGCTGAACTTGGGAGAAAAAAAATCTAAAGAGAAGACAAGAAAAAGAAACACGGCTCAGCAGCCTCACTTTAGATTTGAGGCCAATGTCTTTCAGTGGCCCACAGGGCTGTGGACAGACCGCACCCACTTCACTGACCTGCCCACAATGCTGGATAGCAGTGCCCCTCTTCTGACTTCAGTACATCTCTTTTTGTTCTGTTGATCCTGCTTTCTATTGTGCCAACCAGAAGGTAACACTTGGGACAGAATTCAGTGCCTCCCATGGCCCCACATAACTCCCCTGTGGGCCTGGCCATGGTTAGCACCTCCTCCCTTACCTCAAAAGTGGCTACTTTACTATTCCCTGTGCCCTCGAGCCCCTCTCTTCCATGTTATCTGCATGATGGCGCAGGTATGCTGGGGACTTCCCCCTCTGAAAACAGCAACAGAAAAAAAAAAAAAAAAAATGAACTTACACTAAAGGGAAGAGACATCTGGACGTATTAATCACAACTCCTGTTATTTAGGTAAATATGCGATGAGAGTGCAAGGTGCTGAGAAATATCAAGTGATGAAATGATTTCTAGTGCCCTCAAATATTATGAAAATACTACTAGTTCATAAGCTAGAGCAATAGGAGTCTGGGAAGTAGCAATAGACCTGGCTAGCAATAGGGTTTTGGATAGATCATGAAGAAGCAGCAGACTCAGTTAATGCAAGCACTTACCTAGTTCAAGAATACCCAACCCAAAGTCCAGAACTGAACTGGCCCTCACCTGAACTCCATAATCAGCATAATATTCAGCTTTCTTTCTAGTAAGGCCTTCAAGCAGAGTTCCTGACGGTGGAATGCAATCTCTATGACTACCGTTGGATTCCTACCTGCTTCCTTATTAACTGTGCCCTGCAATAGGCAGAATCCTAAAAATGAACCTCTCCTTCCCATAATTATTTAATTAAAGGTGAATCTGAGATGGGGGATAGGGGGGAATTCACATGATTGAAAAAGAATGTGGCACGAAGGGCAACCTGCAACCCCAGGCTGACTTCCAGGAGACAAACAGGGATGTCAGTGTTAAAATCAATGAAACCAAGCAAACAAGTACTGCTGCAACCACATGAGCCTGACCCACTTGGCTCCCAACTTGACTTCAGCCTGTGAGAACCTAGATGAGGCATGTTGGTCACCCAACCTGGAAAACTGTGAACACACATCAGCTGCTATGTTTTGTGGCCACAAAACAGAAAGCTTAATATATCCTGAAGATTTTTCCATTTGAGGTTTTTTTTTTTTTTTTTTTGTATTATGGCTGGCTCAGCTTGCCCTGGGAATGGGGCTGGCACAGCATGTGGTGCTGGGGATCAAACATCAGTCCCTGCAGTTGCCTAAGCTTTCCTAAACAGGTGCTTTAGACTGCTGAACTATCTTACTAGCCCTAGATTTTTCCATTTGAATCTCAGTCCTGACCCAGGGAAATAGCTCAGCATCATAGGCACCCACCTGGCAATTGCAAGATCCCAAGTTCAATCCCTAGTACAAAAAAACAAAAAAATGCTCAGATGGCTGAGAGGCGTGGCCACAGGGGAGTGAGAAGCCCGTTAGTCTCATGTGACTCACAGACCTTTTAATATCTCTATCACGGGAAAATAACACTAAACAAACTTATACAAATTAGATGATCTTTCTTCTAAATCCCCAGATATATTTCTCAAAACCTATGACGTGTCAAGCACTTGATATGCACTGCATTAAATAAGTGGGCAGGATAGCAAGGCCCGTGCCATCAAATGTCATCAGAGACCAACAGACAAATTCCAATATGTAGACATGTCTAGTAGAGAAGTGAATTATTGCGCAGATGCTCCTCTCACAACCCATACACCTGTCATAGGTTCAAGATATTCTGAGCTGGAAGGGCTTTGTATACATGTAACCTACAAAACAGCCTGATGGTGCCTACTTAAACTTGCTCAAAAATATGTGTAACACACTTAGCATAAAAGTGGATGAAATCATCTAACACAAAGACTGTTGTGTAATGAAGTGTTGATAGCATGTGTATGTTTTGGACACCCATGTGTGTGGTTTTTTTTTTTTTTTTTTTTTTTTAAAGCACTGGCAACACAGAATATTAGGTGTTTGCCCTCATGATTTGGTGGCTGACTAGCAGCCGTGGCCCAATGCCACCACCCAGAATCACAAGAGGAGATCATATTGCACTTAGCTAGCCAGAGAAATTTCAAAGTAAAGTTTCCACCAAATGTGTACTTCTTTTATACTATCATAAAATTTAAAAATCAGAATTCAACCCATCATTAAATCAAAGACATCTGTATTTACTGTTATCCTAATAAAATCCAAGTATGGTGTGGCTGTGAATAGCCACAGTAAACTTTCAAATTATGACAAATATTATATTTTTATTAAAACATAGGTTTCTGTGGGAAGAAAGTTTTTACAATAATAACTTCCCAAGACGGATGTTTGCCGTTCACAGTATTATGTTCAGACTACATGACTCCTTCCCCTCCCCATCCAAAAAAATGAAGGCATATAACTAATTGTGTTTTATTTTTAGTCTAAAAATCACCAAGATATGAACTACTCATTGGTATGTTTTTAAGACAGGTAAATCTCTGGCCTGATTTTCTATCTACATTTCTAAAAGGAGCAAGAAAAAAGCACTTCCATACCAATAGCACTTGATGGTGTGGTGTCGTCACCAAAGTCTTGATTTTATTGTGTTACATCAAAAAGTTCAATATTTATCCTGTCTTGTTGCTGCTTCTATCAGATGCGATCAGCTTTAAAATCAAAACATTATGTTTCTAATTATGTTGCAAATGGCCTAAGACTGGAGAATCACCACGTTTCCTCTCAGTCTGCGCCTCATTCTCCCGAAACAATGGGGCTTCCTCCAGCGCTCCATGGGCAGATTGCAGGATGATTCATGACTTACGCAGAGTGGGATTCCGCTTGGCTTTTACTACCGGCTGCACAGAACCAAAAGGAGCCAAAACATGTCTAATGGACCAGATGAACAGCTTCACAAAGTGACACACGGAGAGCAGCCACCAGGGGGAAGATTGTCTGATAAAATTTTCTCTGTGACATGACCTGTTTATGCCAAAAATCTGTGTTATACACGTTCCATAAATTCATTGCACAGATTCTCAGAACTCTGAGTCTTCAACGGCTGGTGCTGGAGGGCTAAGAATTCAGAACTGGGCCTCTGGTTCTCCTTTGAGAAGATTCTATTTTTAGAAGAAGTTATTTTTAAAAAAGAAAGATTACGTTCTGCTTACAGTTTTGATAATAAGTAAATCCCTAAAAGAATGTGCTCACATGATGTGAAAACGACCTTGCATATTCTTTTCACAAAAGTGTACTGAGCACTTAGGTTGTCTCAAGACTTTTGCTCTTGCAATAAGTGAATTACAGTCTAACAAGAGTGGTAGACCCCTTTCCTTACTTCTATCCCTCATATCTAGATGCAAATAGTTTTGCCAATGAGTTGTATAACTTCTCTGAAACATATTATTTCTTTTAAAAGTTATTCTTATATGAATATATAAACATGCATTGAAAACTAAGTACGACCGGCCAAGTGGCATCTATATCTGCGTGCCACTTATTGACAGGGGAAAGTAAGTTGCAGAACATCACCTGTAGAATAAATCTTGTATTTCTTTTTCTTTTTCTTTTGGATTTTATAGAAGGGCCTACAGGGTGTTCAAGGTGTCACTATTAGATTGGACTCGTTGTGATACGCCCGTTTATAGCCTCCTAAGAGCAGGGATTACAGGCGAACGCCACCACACCCAGTCTCAATTGCCATCTCAGCGCGCCCTGGGGCAGGGCCTGCATGGCAGGCCCAGGGATCGAACTGCTGCCTCCTGCCCCTGCTTGCAGGCACTTCAATTTGCTGAGCTATTTGGCCGGTCCTATTTAATTTTCAATGCATGTTTATGTATTCATATAGGAATAAGTTTTTTTAAAAAATATGTTTCAGAGAAGTTATACAACTCATTGGTAAAACTATTTGCATCTAGATATGAGGGATAGATGTAAGGAAAGGGATCTATCACTCTTGTTAGACATAATTCTATCAAATTGTCTCATTTTTACAATTATTAATAAAATAATAGGGGCCCGGCACGATGGCTCAGTGGTCTAAAGCACCTGCTTAGGAAAGCTTGGGTGGCTGCAGGGACCGCGGTTCAATCCCCAGCCCACATGCTGTGCCAGCCCTGCCCTCAGAGCAGGCTGAGCCAGCCACAAAAATAAATAAATAAGCAAACAAACAGAAGTTCTGAAACAAGAAAAAAAAAATAACTAAAATAAAATAAAAAATAATAAAATAATGTATGAACCAGACTAAAACAAAAGCCCGAAAACATTTGAGCTATAGATCAAAAAGTGCCACATGTTGTTAGTATATTTGAAAGCATTTTCTATTTTAAGGAAAAAGTATCTAGAAATTGAGAAACATTCCATCTCCATGACTTAAGAATTACATGCACAAACACAACTCTTCTCCTCGCAGTTAAGTTTGAAAAGTTTGGATTTGTGAAGAAATGGGGCACACTGAGCCCTCAAGATCTGATTTTTAGATCTGAGCTTCTCAGACACTTAATAGACCTTCAGTTATAGAATAAGTTGTTTAATCTTTCTTGACCTTAGTTTCCTCATGAAAACTGAGAACGCACATGCACACATGCAGGCACATGTGCACACACACACCCAGGAGTGCTCTCTGCTCTGCTATATAATTCTAAGCATTGCTAAAATAATAAAGCAGTATTTATTACTATTATTACTATCCTATGGAAAACACAGAAAATTGAGAAAGTAAGACCTTTCAGAATCATGCTGATTGTACCAAGATAAGTACAAATACAAATAAAATCTTCATTATGAAAAGATACTAATACTACAAATAATCAATCAGCCTTCCCAAAATGACCTTTTCCATCTAACCAAGTTGATGCCCATTGCTGTCAGTTGTTGGTTTCAGCAAATCAATTCCAGTGCACCAAGAAGTTCCACTGACGGGATGTGTGACAACCTCACCCCAATTCAGCTGGCTGTGTTAAAGGAGGCAAAGGCACCTGTCTGTTTCTACTCCAAGCAAGTATTAGAATGCACTCCAAAGGGGAAGACTCTGCAGGTGCTCTCCAGACCCAGCGACCTCCCTCTGCTTCCAGATCTGGGCCGATCGATCAACAAGAGCAGCAACAGCATGGATGTCCACAGTGTTCACCCATAGACCCCACCCACCAAGACACAGAACCAGCCACCCTCTATGGCTCATGAACCTAAAGCATGGGCCAACTACCCTCTTCCATATTCAACACTTTCTGGTGACTTTGATTTTATTTCTATTATAGTCTCCTGCTTTAGCTACCTCATTTCTAGGAACGGCACTTTGAGCTGATTTAGCCTTGATACTATGAATGTCAAATGTCAAGAGTAAAGGACTAAACTACACCCCCGCTTCCTCAAAAATGCAAATGCATAGCCAGTTTTGTTTATAATCGGGAAATCTGGTATCTACCTTGCTATTTTCCAATGGATGCTCCATTGCCCCAGGTTGGATACCACTGGCCAGAGTTCTCACAGATACTCCACAGAGTTCATGCCACTGAATTATCTGAACACATTTAACAACTTCCACTGCTTTCCTTTGATAAAAAAGCAACATATTTTGTTGTAGAATAAATACTACAGGAGTACATAAAGTAAAGCAGCCGCCGAGGCCCCTCCCTTGGGTAGCCATTGTTACCATCTGGTGAGAAGCCTTCCCATTGCTCTCATTTATTCACTGACTTCCCAAATGTTTCCTGAGCATCTGCCCTAGGCTGGGCTCCAGGATGCATGCTGGAAACACAGAGCAGGCCACAGAGCAGATGAGGCCTCTGCTCCCTTGAGACACTCAGGGTAGCGACAGGGAACACTGACAGACAATGAGGAAGAAAGTTCATCAGCACAGGAGGTCACTCTTATCAGAATGGCTTCTGAGGGGATCCACTGTGATGAATTTTCAGACTAAGTGGGGAAGAGGCAGCACTAAAGAAGGACACGGCAGGAGCCTTCCCTCGGAGGGAGCAGCCGCAGCTGGAGGAGGAATACGGTGTCATCTGCATGTCTGGGTACTCAGTGGTCAAGGAACAGGTAACAGGAGATGGCTCTGGAAAGAGACAGTACCCTGATCAGTTGGAGCCTGGGGCCACTTCCTGGCGCATTAGGACTACAAGACACTAAAGGGAAGGGACACAATTAGATTCCTAACTTTAAGAGCTCACTCTGCTCACTCTGTGGAGAATGGATTACAGGGAGACAAAAAAGGAATTAAGAAGCCTGCTTAATAAATTGCCTTCTTCTAAGATGGTGTCCTCAGGGAAGGGGCAACCTAGCCCTCTGATAAGCGATCCTATCATGCTCATGTGGGGACCATTAAATTCCTAAAAGGGATTTTTTGAATTGAAAACTGAAGAACCTTTTCCACTACTTGTAATGAGTGTTTCTTCTTGGATAGTGTAATAACCTTTGGGCTGAGCATTTGCCTTATCTCAGCTATAAAACTGTACAATCACTTATGTAACTAAGCACTTGCTTTCTGCAACCTCAGGGCACATGTCTGTCACTAAGCAATCAGGCTTGGGCTAACACTCCAAGGCCCTGTGGCAGGCCTGCTTTGCCACAGCTCATCACTGAAGTGCCCTAGAGCAGATCTGCTAGAATGGGGTTCAAGAGAAAATGTTTCATATAGGTAAAACTCTGATATCTTCTTCATTAAGCTCCTATCTTTTGTTCTATTGTGTCACAAATAAAATGTGAGTGTTACCTCTAGCCTCAATATTCCAATGAGCCTGTGGTTTGAGTATTACATCATTTCTAGGAAAATCTGTCATTTTATAACTTTCTGTGAAGTTCCATATCAGTAACTTTGGCCAACCCAAAGAAAAGTGTACCATACACTCCTATAATGTGTTATAACTTCATTTTTTCATCTAACAAGAGAGCATAGCCTTCAGTATGAAGATAGTTAAACACAGACATATATTTTATGGATGCTATTTCAGTTGTGTAATGCAGATTACTCTTTCTGCATATCTTTCTCTTTGCAGAGGTGATTTCAGGTGTGCTTCTTAGCCCAGCTAACAGCACTCGTCTACTTCCAGCCGCTCTCACAGTTGCTCACCCTCAAGGTACTCCTTTATTCATGAATTAATAAAAGAGTCTGACTTTGTTCCAGATAGCTGTCACCATGGATGGACTTAGGACTTCTTGGCTTGCCATAACTACAAATATTCCTTAGTACTTTCCTCTTCTTCTTCTTCTTCTTCCTCCTCCTCCTCCTCTTCTTCTTCTTCTTCTTCTTCTTCTTCTTCTTCTTCTTCTTCTTCTTCTTCTTCTTCTTCTTCTTCTTCTTCTTCTTCCTCCTCTTCTTCTTCTTCCTCAAAAATGTGATTAGTACAGGATCTACAGGGTCTCACTACACAGATCGGACTCATAGTGATCCTCTTGTTTTCAACCTCCTAAGGGCTGGGATTATAGGTACACACCACCACACCCAGTCTCATTCACCATCTCAGACTGCCCTGAGGTAGCGGCTGGCATGGTGGGCCAGAGACTAAACTCCAGTCACTGTGCCTACCTAAACAGTCACTTTAGTCTGCTGAGACATCTGGTCAGTGCTCTTAGAATCTTAATTCTCACCATGAGTTGCACTGGAAGTGGTAGATTGGAATTAACTCACTAGAATTCCAGTAAGTTTTCCATGAGAATACAACTATAACTTCAGCCGTGCTGAGGATTCCACACATCATCAAAATTTACATGTTGCAATTCTCACCCAAATGTGACGGCTCTAGAGAACAGAGTTTGGGGAAGTAATTAGGCTCCCTCTTCCCTCACACCATGTAGAAGGCACCATCTGTGACCCAAGGAATGACCCTCATCTGACACTAAACCTGCTTTAGCCTTACTTATTAACTTTCCAGTCCCTACAACTGTGGGAAAATACATGCTGGTTCTTTAGAAGACATCCAGATTATTGCTAAGTCAGTGATGTATTAATGGTAATCCATTAATTTAATATAATGTATCAATAATGGTGAAGACAGTGGAAAAATAGGAACAGCACTATCTCGATTTCTCTATATGCTGATGCTATGTATTGTAAGGTAATATATTTGAAATGTACATAAATAGTACATTACTTTAAGTTGCTTGTTCATCTTTATGAGTGGGTTGAAACATTTTATGGCATACTTTCAAGTTTTTATACTTTAATTTTTGTTAATTCTTTTTATATTATTATTTTTATTTTCCTTTTATATTATATATCCTATTATCTATTAGATTATAGTAGGAAACACCTTCTCATTGTGTCTCCCCTCTTGTCTGTGTGTGCAGGGAGAAAACAAGCCTTTGCCACCTCTTTTTATGAGGATACTAATCCTCTCAGGCTCCCGCACCCCTCTTACGATCTCATTCAGCCTGAGTAACCTCCCTAAATCCACTTCTACCTATACAGGCACATGGGACCTGGGCTTCAACCTGAATTTGTGCAGAATACAATCCAGTTCTCAGCAACAATCAACAAATATACAGAGATAACTGCCAAAATGTTTTTCACTATTCTTGCTACTAGAAAGAATACAAAGACATGGTCCTTGATTACTCTAATTTTGCAATCTACTTGTATAGACATGGAACAATTTATAAGCACTGTACCTTTGTACATCCAAGGGCTTCCTCATAAGAAAGAGAGCTCAGGGTAATGTCTAGGTGGGCTGCTAGAGATCTTGCCTTTCAGAACAGACTTGCTTATTCAAATTAATCAGTATGGTCCTCTTATCTCTAAGTGAGTTGGAAAGTGGCTATAAAGACAAGGTTATAGAATGTGGCAGAGCAATAGGAAAAGACACACAAAACTTCTTTAAAAATATCACAGTCCACAACAAACAAACCAATGCTTAGGGATCTGAGGCTTATAGCAAGATACACACTCTCTCACAGTGGACGTAATAACAGCTCGGTGTATGATGAGCATTTTTTTTTCCTCTGAAATAGTCAAAGTTTCTCCCAAATATTTATTATCCTCCCATAATCACACTAAGATAGAAAAGAAATATATGTGCTTGGCTTTTAAAATAATGTAAACTGGATGGACTGGGGAGATAACTCAGTAGAATAAGCATTTGCCTGGCAAGTGCAAGGGCCTGAGTGTAGTCCCCATTTCTGAAAAAAAAAAAATTAATTAATTAAATTTTTAAAAATAAAATAATGTAAACCAGCAGCAAACTCATGCAGGAATTGCGCTATTATTAGTTCATTTAGTAAAAATTTGCTGAATGTCTACTTTTCATAAAGGGGCACTGTATCCTGAATGTATTAATGACTAAGACATAAGAACTACCCTGAGTGAAATTCCTAGAGTCATCAGGAAATAACAGTTCCTTAACTTGGAAGAAGAGCCATCTGTTCTGCTTTGGCCACCATGGAGGCCATCACAGGCCCCACAAGATTCCTGAGCTAACCTCTGGATGGCTTGCTCCAAGCCCACCGGCTAGTCTCCCACTGCCCACAGAACCAAGCCAGCACGCGAGTCCGTGTTTTCCCTCTGCACTGGTCTAGGCTCCACCCTTAACAATGTGTTCTGCTAAAGTAGTCTTAAAAATCAAGGCTTACAACTTTAATTCCATAGTTTCTTCCCCAATGGATTCTTTCCAGAACTTAGGAAAAAGATGATGAGTTTGTTGTTAAGTTGATGTAAACTAGCACATGTTATCTACTAGAATTTAGTTCCAACATTTGACAGTGAAAATTCAGGTGTTGTTGTTGTTTTAATTCACAAAGCAGTGTAAGCAAAAACAACTGGATGTGAAAAATGTATATTCATAGCTCAACTTTGCCTCAGGTCAGAAAAAATGAAAGTGAAAGCCAACATTTACCGTACTATCATTTCTTGTGAAGAAGTAAATTAACCAGGAAACCTCAAGTGGCATTAATTAAAGCAACCAAACCTGACTCAGCGCTGGGAGCTTGGATAGCTGCAAATAATCTTTGCGATGCTATAAAAAGTCTGTCTTTGTGCCTTGAATGTTTGGAGAGCCTCAGAGGGGCTCAGTGGATGGGGTATTCAGACCCTTGATGGAGATAAGAATTTCACACACCTGAAAGAAGAGTCCAGAAGCTTGGGGGATGAGTTTTCCTAGGCAAGTCCCCAACGGCAGCATTTCTCCCTTTCTTCTGGGCTGCCATGGGGAGTGACTATAGAAAACTTTCTATTTGAGGCTTTCCTTTTGTACAGCAGGTTTGGCAAGGATAATGATTATTCTCATGATATTATAATGTCATTGATTTCATTGTGATTATTTTATCTGTCTAGTATTACACATTTAGTGTTTCTTTAGGGGACTTTTTTTTTTTTTTTTAACAGCAGGCAGGTCAATATTGTTTCCATTTTATAAATAAAGACAGTGAGATCCTAGAGGATGGGGGTGGTTCTCCAGGACGGGAGAGAGTCAGGTGTCTGCGGCAACCAAGATACTCTATTTTCATTTTTCATCTTAACTCCAAAACAGATGTAGACCACTGGCAGGGATGCCAAATACGTCTGTAGCAGGGAGTCAGCGATGTTGTCTGTAAACACTGAGAATGGTAGGCTTCGCAGGCCAGACAGCTGCAGTTGTTCAGTGGTGTGCAGGTAGCCCAGAAGTAGCCTGAGACAACAGGGGAACACAGAAGCATGGCTCTGTTCTGATAAAACTATATTAATAAAAACAGATAGAGGGGAGACTTGGCACCTGGGGCATGGTTAGCCATCACAGTCTGCAAGAAGAAAGGGGAGAAGTGGCATTGGAAGAATATGCCATAACAAGTTGTCTTAGTTGCTTTTAATTCACTGTTGGGACAAATGCCTGACACCCAAAGTGAAGGAAGGAAAGGTTTATTTAGCTCACAGTTACTGGAGGTTTCAGTCCATACTCGGCTGGATCCAACGCAGAGAGGCACATGGCTGAGAGCAGCAGTTCATAGCAGCGGAACATCAAAAATGGTGACAGAGGCAACGGAACAACCAGGGGAGCAGAGAGCAACAGCTTGAGTCTGTCTCTCTGTCTCTCTTTATATTACATCAGGCTCTCTGCCTTAGCCTATCTGCCTCAGGCCACACCTATAATTCCCAGCAGTACTCAGACCCATAACCCCATCAGTACTAAAACACATAATCCCAGTGGCTCATGAGTCAAGTCCCAAACTCTAGAAGTCCCTGCCCCATGATGACATGAGGCTTTGCGGGGGACAACTAGACATAAACCATAACATAAGTTAAGGACCCCATCTTTTTCTTCAGATATTTTAAAACTTAGCGAGGAGTATGACCCAAATCATTTTTCTTTTAAAGATTCATTGAAAATGTAGAAAAGCAGAATCACGTATAGTTAAGTTAATCAAAATGTCTGAGAGGTAGACAGACTCAAATCCAGGTTTTAGATACAGACTATAGAAAAAAAAGGAACAGTGAAGAGAATATATCCTTTCCAACTTAAGTGTCTGGAATCTGCACATCAGAGAAAGAGCAAAGGATCCAGACAGGTATGTGTAACTATTGATAAACAGGCAAAAACATTTGTTTACTCCTGTAACACAAATAAAAACAAACAAAAATCACTGTAAGTAAATTTTCATGCCCCCTGTAGATGTTCTTATTAAAACAAACACTCTCTGTCAAGACTATCTGGTGGATTGGATGGAATTATTGATTACCCTACAAATGTTTACATGTGAAATGTTCTATGGGATAATTCAATAATCAAATACATTTCCCTAGTCTGTCTCCTACTTTTTTTTTTTTTTATCCCTCCTCTCTTTCAGTTCAGAATTGTAAAGCAGGATGAGATTTTATCCAAAGCCTCCTTCCCCCCTCTCTCCATGCTCTCTACAGCCCTCCTAAGCCAGGAACTGGAAGCCTGGGCAGCCCAGCTCACCAAAAGGAGGACAGGACCAGTGCTATCTTCTTACAAAGTAACGTTCTAATGAAAATTGGATGTAGATAAAAGAAGGGGCTTGGCTTCCCTGGTTTGAGGGCCTGGACTTACCAGACTCAATCCTCTGTACTCCTGTAATGCAAACACCTCCTCTAGTACACAGGGATGCTTGGATTGACAAAGTGCTTCTTGCAGGAATACTACATGTTGGAGTCTGGAAAGAGCTGCAGAGACAAGGAAACACCAAATGAACCTCACTCTCAGCTCATGTGGGACTGGAGTTGGGAAACCCAAACCCACAGCCCAGAGAAATCAAGCCAAACATGTGAAATCAGAACCCCATCTTCTTGAGCTGAACCACGACTAATTCAGCCCTCACATTAGTGAGTCTAAACGGTCCCCCTCCTTGAACTTAGTATATCTCCTCTTGTGCTCAAACTCACCCTGGCCCTGAGTTACAGCCTAGGTACTGACTTCAGTTAGCACTCTTCCGTGGGTGGCATTGCCTTTCTCAGTCAACTGTCCGCCACGACTCCACTTCCTCTTCTACACAGCATTGTACTAACCGTACCATCACTGATCTCCATATTGTTCTCGCAATTCTGGCCCACTTTCACTCTGCACAGGAGCCATAGTGGTGACTCTGATGTGGCTAGGACCCTTTAGACAACAAACTGGGTGCAGAGGGGCACTTTGCCCCCAGCAGTGTTCGGCGGCAGTCGATGCTTGCAGCTTTCACCCTGAGATAGCTTCCACATCATAGCCCTAACCTTACCTCCAAAGTCTGCTATGGAACAGCTCACTTTTATGATTATTATTTCTGTATTTCTACTATATTAATAATCTGTGGAAACAAAGGACATCATCTATTTATAGCATTCTATATTTAGTAGTGGCGTTTCCAATTAGAAAATATTTTAAGGGGCTGGGGAGATAGCTCTGCGGCACAAGTGCCTGCCTGGCAAGTTCAAGGTCATGAGTTTGCACCCCGGCCCCACAAAAAAGAAAAAGAAAATATATTAATTTTTGGTCTCTGAAAGTTTGTATATAAACAACTTTTTTGTAAACAGGAATTAAGAGGACTGTTCTTCCTTTGTAGAATTATCTCCTGCCCAGGATCATAACAAACATGAAGCATTTATGAACTTTGCCCATGAATTTCTAGCTCATAAAACAGTACCCAGTACTGAAGTTAAAGTTGGTTGTTATTGGGTGCCAGCAAATTGGTTATGGCATCAGATCTATACCATAATCATATTTTTTATACTTCAAAAAGTGTAATGCTAAACGATACTTTAAAAAACCAAGCTCCTTAGGGAAGTAATTATTGTGATCAAGGCAGGAATGGAATGGAGTCTTTCCAAACAACATGGACCTTCCTAAGGGTCACTGTTTCTTGCCATCAAGAGGACTGCTTGGTAATCCTCTGTTATGCCAGGTTTAAGAAAGATAACGGTCATCATTTTAGTTTATCCAACTGAGACTTCTGTAGGATCTTTCTCACTGCTTTTATCCCCATTCCAGTTGGGGCATGGATCCTCTGGGCTTTGAATATACAACCCCCACAGCTGTGCAGGTCCCTATACACAGAAAGGCTCTGTGATTGCTTTCATGAGCTGCTATTGCTACCTTGAAATTCATAATAATCACGTCTTTAGCCTTGTGTTTTACAAATGAAACTCAATAGAACGATGAACAGAAAGAGTAAGCACATCTGCCACACTTTGGACCCCGTTCATCCTTAGCATTCAAGATAGCCCAGATGCACAGGCTTCAGTCAGGGGTATCTTGATTGAAGGGGAATTCAGAGACTCAAAGTGAATACAAAGTAAGCGTGTCATACTCATCACTGAAGGAACCAAGATGCTGACTGTCCCACGAGAACTTCCTGTCTGCTCAAAAGGGCGTTTGCTTATAACATAGAAAGCAAGGGCCCCTAGTGAATATGAACAACCGAAGAACCTCATGTTGCCCTTCATTGTTCATGTTAGTTTCCCGTGCCACTTACCAAATGGCATAGAAGAAGAATGTCACAGAAGGAATGGGAATGGCAAGGCAACAAGAGTCCTTTCCCTTTTATCCATCCTTGTCCATACATTGCACAGAGCATTTGAGAATATGCACATGTCAAAAAGTGAACTTAGAACTTTGAAGTTGATTTTGTGTCCTTGTGGAACTCACCTATCGTTTGGCAAGTTGACTGTATTACTCACTGCAGTGAGGGAGAACACGACATAGGAATCAGTGAGGTCTTAGTAAGAGGATGTTGGAGCCACGACAGAATCCAGGCTTTGGGTGGGTGACTTGGGAGAGTTTCTAAGGAAGTAGAGTTTTTGCCCTAAATTGGATGACATCAGAAGATGGCAACAATTCTCTAAGTGGGTATCTTGATAAATCTTATCTCTAGGAAGAGCAAACTAGAATGAAGATAAAGCTGTAGTTGATAACAGTGTAGCAGTCATTCACAGAATAAGCAACTAGAATGGCTGGTACTTTGGGGGTTGTTCAAGGACTTGGTCTCAGTGGCTGTTTTATGGCATTATGTCCAAAGAGAACACAAGGCTTAGTTATGTCATATCAAGTTTGGAAAAACACAGAAACCAAACTGTGAACATGAAATTCAATTCCAAAGATATCACAAGCTTCCTTTTTATCTTATACTGTTCTGTTAAGAAAAATACACATGAATCTATATGCACTGATATTGGCATTTAAAACTGATTTTTCATGGTATAAAGATGTATGCTAAAATTGCTACAAATCCTTTACATCTTCCTCTTTTTTTAAGTGACTTGGCGTTTTCATTTTGCACTAGGTCCCACACATTACGCAGCAGTTTTTGTTTTTCTAATTCTTTTTTTAACCCTTGAAATTGCCCTAAAGAGCAGCTTTTCAACTCCATTTACTTTGATCTTTCATAGATCACTAGCTGGTACATGTTCCCCAAGTCAAATTCTTTTATAGACATGCAGTTTGGTGCCATGGTGAAGAAATGGTGTCACTTCTGATTCTCCTTCCAGGCCCTAGTTCCTCTCTCACCCTGTGCCCTCCCATCCTCCAGGGCCTAAGTAGGAAGAGTGCCACCCTGAGGAATATTTGTCACTAAGTATTTAAAGCCTTTGTGTTTGGACGTTCACTGAAGAGGAGAATTTGCTAATCATGACTGTGTATTTCTAGTTTGTTTGTTTTTTTCCTTTTTCTCCAGTCAGTGATATGTAATTTCCATTCACTCTTCTGATCAACTCTATTTCTAATCAGTTTTCCAGTCTTTATTTCAGGCTACCCTTAGAGGCCCCTAGCAGCAACCTAGGCTCACATTTATCTTTTATATAAATTCATATTGAATCTTTTCTAAGAAGGTCTTTCCCCTCATCCTTTACACAGAATATAGTTTTGCAAAATAGTCTAGAGAAAAAAATAAACAAAAATTTAAAGTGACCTCATGCCAAACCAGATGAGACCAAACAGATAAATTGCATTAGATAAATTCAGAACTGCTAGCAAATCCTCTCCTTTTATTTTTCAGAACAGAGACATCTGCTCCTTTCATATCTAGACATTGAAATGCCTTTGACTGAGACACAAAGTGTCAATGGAAGAGTGGGTATGACCTTGAGCAATTCTGTGACCCAGTATCTGGTAGCAGTGCTGGCCCACGCTAATAGTCCGATACCATTAGCATGCTCAGCAAGAGGCTCACAATAAAAAGATAACGACTTATTTGTTGACATGGACAAAGAAAGAAATAATGGTGCTCACTGCCCAGCCCCCAGTCCCTTTCTAAGGGTGGAATGCTCTTATAATCCGTCTGTGTAGGCACTCCAGGTAAAAACATGGTCTTGATGTCTTCTTAATAATGGGTCTTCAAAATGAGGACCCACAGATTTTTCTGAATCTGAATCAATTGTCATCCTAAATTGACACCACAGTTTGCCCTATGATCAGGTATAATTTCTCAGAGAAAATGTGCCTTCTCACCTCCCCTCAGCCCTTTGTAGCTATTAGTCATTAAAAATGACTACTTTTTGCAGCCACTAACTGAAACACACACTGAGATACTGCAGTTGTCAAACATCTCCAAGCTCAAACTTCTCACTACTAGAACAAGCTAAATAAATAAATAAATAAATAAATAAATAAATAAATAAATCTGCTGAGTGTTTGCAACCTTACTTGATGTTCACACTGAAAATCCAACTTGAAAAACTCCTGCTCATGGGCCCAGAGGGATGGCTCAGTGGTCTAAAGCCCCTGCTTGGGAAAGCTTGGGCAGCTTCAGGGACCGCGGTTCTATCCCCGGCACCACATGCTGCGCCATACCTGCCCTCAGGGCGGGCTGAGACAGCCATAAGAATGAGTGAATAAACAAACAAAGGTTATGAAACAAGAAAAAAATAAATAAAATTTAAAAAAAAAAAGAAAGAAAAGTTCCTGCTCAGGCTGAGAGCGAGTCATGCCTCAGGTCTTGCTGCATCACAAGGGTGGCGTTTCAGCCTAAGCACTACTTTTGCCACATAGAGTGCTTGTGTTAGCACATTTTTGGTTTTCCATTGTTTCTTATGGGGAAAATATGTTCAGTTCTCAAACTTTTCAGCACTGGAACATTAATTTAGAATGAACTCAGTTTGAAAACTGAGGTAGCACTCTAGTTCTCCTGTGTTAGAGTCCAACTTACCTCTAATTGGACGCAGCACTTATGCCTATTCGCCACATCTTATACACCCTCACTCTTCTCCTTCCACAGTGAGACAAAGCTGAATAACGGTATAAACTAAAACTTCCACTTTTTAAGATAACATTTGCAAACTATAAAAAACTGACTCTAATGTCTTATGAGTAATTATTACAACAGATTTAAAATTTGTTGAATATTTACAAAATGCTCTGTGTATGTTTTATACCATGTAATCCTCACAAATATATGAGACAAGTATTTTTACTAATAGCTTTTCAGATAAACAGGCTTGGGAAATTCAGTAATGAATCAAGGTAAAATAACTAGGGGGTAGCAAAGCCAGAATGTAAGACTGAGGTATCTTTCTCTGGTGAATTTATTTTTAGCAGTCATAATTTTAAAACATTTAGATTCACAAACCTGTGGACTATATTGGTTGTTCTGGAAAAACTAGAGTTGGGGCTTCACATGTTGATTATTTAGGATCAATCTTAAAATCCTGTGATGCATATTCATGCATCATTTTGCTGAGCTGCGATCTGAATTCTGACAGTCATAACATTATGGGTGGGGGGAATCACACGCACAAGATAAGGAGAAATGCTTCCATTGAAGATACAGTTGGACAGGGATGGGATACCCTTGACCCTCAACAGAACTAAAACACATCTACCAATGATGGTGTGAGCAGGAGTTGAGCTGCCAGTGTGGTTCAGGGAGCGCAGACAGCCGCAAGCATGATGCATTTCCCAACCGACCTGCTTCCTGCACGGCTGCGGAGACCGCACAGTAAGAATGCATGCCTTTCTCATTCTATTAAGCTCCAAAACTCATTCAAAACAAATTTATGTCTCTCCCTGAGGACTTGTCCACAGAGGCAAGTCAGAGCTTGACAGCAGCTGTCATCTTTTTGTTCTGCAGAAATGTCAACAGCATCTATTCTGCCTGACCACGAAAGAATCTTTCAGGCTTGTGTTCAGCATTCTAAGGAGCCTTGGAGCTGGATACCTGGGCCCTCATGCTCTTCTTTCAGTTGGGCAGAAGGAGAAGGGCAACAAGGTCCTTAGTTGACGTCTGACCTTGGTCAGTTTTTCCTTCACTACCCTTACTGCATTTGGCACAAAATATTGAGGGGCTTGTATTTATCCCCTGAGCAAGGCAGAATTATTAAGGGAGAGAGAGAGACACTGAGACAGAGACAAAAACAGAGACAGAAACCAGGAGGAATTCAGCCTAAAAAATAGCTGTCTCCTAACAAAAAGTAGTTATCACAGGCAACTATTATGGTAAAATTGGATATGAGGTCCCTTTCCCCCATCACCCTTTTTCTACTACAAAGATAGAATAAATAAGATGTACATATAATTTTTCTGGCTATGACAACTTCTTCACTGATAAAAGCTACAAGGAAGAAGGTACTTTCCTTATATAAGCGGTAGTCCCTTTTCATAGAACATGTGACAAAATGGTTTATATTACTGAAGTCTAAGATTTAGATATTTGGCATGAGATCTATTACTGACCAGTGTCTGATCTGGGAAAGGGCCCCTTCGGGTCTCTGGGCCTCAGTTTAGCCATCTACAAAGTGAGGAAATTGTAGAATTCTCTAAATTCACTTCCAATTCTCCCCTCCTAATCTATGTAGTAAAGAAGCCCAGTCGCTAACTTGGGACAGCTTGTTTTCCAGCCGACCTGCTACCTGTTTTCCAAAGTAGTTGCATATTTTTTATTCTTTGATTTGCATTCTGTTTTCCAATGACTTGCTCTCAGATTTATGGGCAAGAGTCTCAGCTTCCCACTGAGGGTCTATGCTAAAACCTGAGACAAACACAAGAAAGAATGTCACCGTCCCTAAGGAGCTTGTGCTCTGTGGAGGCCCATGATCTTCTCTGTCCATCTCCAAAGACTATTTCAGCTTCTGCATCCTATGACTCTGAGCAGAAGCAATCGATGTCCAGTACATGTACACCTAAGGCTGACCCTGAAGGCGATCCTCTGCCTGCCAGAGTGTTCTTGCAAAATACCCTCAAGTACAGTGACGATGTCTGCCATCTTACTCTGTGGAAGAACCCACAACACCAGCTGTTATTGAAGTGCTTCAATGCCAGCTAAAGGAAGGCCAGCCTAGAAA
>PVJA010020374.1:0-37080 GCA_004027025.1 Myocastor coypus | reverse complement strand
CAAAAAAAAAAAAAAAAAAAAAAAAAAAAAAAAAAAAACAGCGGGAGTAGAAAGGAAAGAAGGTTCCTGCTCTGCAGGCCTCCTGGGGTCCAGCGCCAACCCCAGTGGCCCTGCTTGCTGCCTCTGGGCCCTCCGTCCTCGCTCGTCCATGCGTAGTCCTCTGCCTAGACACACTCTGTCCTAGGAGCGGTGCTCCCCTCCAAGCAGGGGCTGGAGATACGGAGGTGGCCCGGTAAATGCCCTTACAGTAGGCCAGCAGGCAGTGCGAAACCCTCCGGTGTGAGTGCGATACAGCGCTCGGTGTGACACACACTCAGGACGTGCTGCTACCGCGGCACTAACTCTTACTGCAGACAGCCAGATACTACGGTGCACACTCACTACTGCTCCAGAATTCACATTTAACTGCATCTCTCGACTCTTCCCTTTTTTCTCTTAATTTCAAAAACCTTACATGTCTTATAGATAAGACACTCTGGGCTCAGTAAGAACAAAGCGCTTCAGTAACTTGCCCCACAGGCCCCTGCCAGGCAGAGCGTCGGAATGAGCCGTGTCCAGGACAGAGCAACTACTTCAGGTCCTCTGAGTCCAGCGCACCTGACCGCTCATGGCTCTCTCAGCGCCTTTCCTGAAGACCCCGTGCTCCTGAGCCCAAGCCAATCCCAACACAGGTGCAGAGCTCCATGTCCCCTGAGGACCACCTTGCCGTGGAACTGTCTCCCTGCCAGCAGCAAGGATGCAATTTCCATCCTTTAAACTCATTTTTCATAGCTTTCTCTGATTATAAAATCATATGAATCCCTCATAGTCACACCATAGAATACTGCACACCAATGAAAACGAACAGATTCTACTACACACAGTCACAGGCGGTCAGTGTGATAGATTTATGTATTTGTTTACATTAACTTGGATAAATAATTTGGAGCCAGAGTTGAGGCACTACAGGGAACAGTCTGGGTGATTCCACAAGTAAGAAGCCCCAAAACTGGTCACCACTGCTCCGTAGTAACTGATGTTGGAATACTGGCTCCTGTAAGTGGGGGTCGCTGGGAAGAGCCTGAGGGAGCTTCCTGGGGATCTAATTATCTTTTCGTTTTCGATCCAGGTGCTGTTCTTACTTGTGTATAAATACATAAGGAATTTCTGGGCTGTGTATTTTTCCATTGGTAGATTATATTTTGATACAATTTAAGACCAGTAAAGAAAACATGTTTTGGTTTTCTTTTTAATGCCTTAAGTGGACAATTTTTTTTTAAACAGGCTAGTCCTGGCTGGCCTTGAACCCCCTACATAGCCCAGGCTGGTCTCAAACTTGCAGTGATCCTCCTGCCTCAGCCTCCTGAGTGCTGGGATTGTAGGAATGAGCCACCACGCTGGGTGTCAAATATTTTTTAGAAAATAATCTGTATTTCCATGTCAGGAGATACCACAGCTAACACATTAGTGAGCACTCTTCTGGATCTTTTTACAAGAGCACTGACTTCTCCAGAGCATTTCCTGAGCAAGGGATCCAGGGCCTAATACCAATCACTGGAGGCGCTAACTTATTTAGGAATCTAATTTCCTGGACATGTCTTTCACTTACCCAGGAAGCCGTGACACAGCTAGATTTAATTTGGCCATTTTTTGAAGAGCATGGAACAATTAACGGCAAATAAATGGAATTAAAATCAAATTGAATACAGCCTTTCAATATGATTTTAAACACATCAATGAATATTAAAGGAAAGCTTAGAGCGGAAGGGCTCTTGAGACCCCGAGCACCACCTACTGGCCGTATCCTGTCATGACGCCCCATCATCCGTATGTGTGGCCTTCCAAGTTTAAAACCTCCGCAGTCTCTCCCTTTTTCTGTAAATTTACATTCCTCTCAAGAGATTTCCAGAAAAGCGGCTTCTTCCATGCACTTTAAGTTTCTAGAACAGGTGTACCATAATATTTCATGAATTAATAAAAGGACGGATGGGGGACCACCCACTTGGGACCCCCCTCCTGTCCCTCTCTCAAACAGGAGCTTTCTTTCCCCTAATAAATCTACTCTGCTCATAAAAAATGAATAATTTTTTTAAAAAAGGTTGGGTGGACACCAGTTTGGTTCAGTTCGATTTTGTTTCGTTAATCTGCAGACCAGACCCGCAGCTCTTGCACTGAGCTGTATGCCCAACTGTTCTTTAAAAAAAAAAAAAAAAAAAAAAAATTATTATCTTTTAGATTTTAAAACAGAGTCATGCTAAGTTGCATAGATGCCCAGAATGCAATGCATTCTCCTGCCTCAGCCACCAGGGTGTTGGAATTCCAGGTGTGGCAGGCCTGGCTTAGATGTGCATTCTTGGGCTTCATTATAAAGCAAAGGAAGAATCCCTGCCCTGCCTGCTTCTCGGGCTATCTTGGAAGATAGAGAAGATGACCACCGGCGCAGAAGACACGAATATTAAAGGCTGTTATGCCACCCAGACGCCAACGGTCTGCAGGAGCCAAATGGTGAAGAAGGCACTTACAGAGGCCCTGTGTCGGAAGCAGCACAAAATCTCTGGAGTCGGGAGTTAACAGCACCAGCTACACATTAGCTCGTTTTCCTTTCCTTTTTACCCATAACTACCCAGCTCTCAGACCCTTCCCACCATATCTGAGGAGCTAAGAATGGAGACCGGTCTCCTCCTGAGTCCATTCTGAGGGGAAGTGACTTTGGGCGCTGTCTGCTGTCAGTTCTGAGCGGAGGCGGGGGACTGCCCGCCGGTGTGAGCCACCTACCCACGCCCCGACACTCCCGAGCCTGCAGAAGCTCCCTATCAGGAGCGCTGACCTGACCGCGTCCACTGCTGACAGCGTTTGATGAGCATCCTGCCCGCCTTGCTGATCCACACCGCCAGGGGAGCTGTGGGCTGACAAAAGGCGCAGACGAGGCGGGACAGAATAGCCAAGGATCAAGGCGGGGTCAGAGCCTCGCCCTGGCTGGGTGAGGCCCGGCAAGTCAGCTTGCCAGAATAACACGGAAACTGTTTCACTAGGACGTTGTAACCAGACCACGCTCAGCAAAACACTTTGTAAGTGAGCGTTCTGCACCCAGGTGTAGCTATTACTAAAACCCAGAGGGAATATCGAGCCCCACACCTGACCTGACTCAGCTCAACACGGTAGGGTGTGTCGCTCGCACTCATCTCAATCTGGCTTCTACCTACCCTGCTTTTGCAGCTGCAGGTAAATTGGACAGCACTGCGCATGCGTGGAATCCTAGCTACACGGAGGAGCTGAAGTTCAAGAGCAGCTTGAGCAACTCAGTAAATAAGTAAAGGGCTAGGGGGTGAGGCAGCTTTGGAGTGCTTGCCTGAGGCATGCAGCCGGGCCTGGGGTCAATAATGCAAAAAATGAGAAACATTGTTTCTATCCCACTGAGTTTATGACCTACTCAATCCTACCCCACTAGCTCTTTTTTTTTAAATTTTTATGATTTTTTTTTCTTGTTTCAGAACTTTTGTTTGTTTATTTATTTATTTTATGGCTGGCTCAGCCTGCCCTGAGGGCAGGGCTGGCGCAGCATGTGGTGCTGGGGATCGAACCGCGGTCCCTGCAGCCGCCCAAGCTTTCCTAAGCAGGTGCTTTAGACCACTGAGCCATCCTGCCGGGCCCCCCATTAACTCTTTTATTTGTCTTGTGTAGGGCTGGCTCAGCCCACCCTGGAGGCAGGGCTGGCGCAGCACTGCATGTGGGGGGATCGAACCTTGGCCCCTGGGCTTGTCTAAGCTTGCAAAGCAGGAGCTTTAGTCCTCTGAGCTATCTTGTTCACCCCCTTCTGTGCACATGTGCGCGCATGTGTATGTGTGTGTGTGCGCGCGCGTGCGCGCGTGCATGCCCAATGGCTCTTTTAAACATTAAGCGTCACACAGCCTTTGTTGGATAATTGATTTTTAAATAGTAGGCTTTGCATTGCATTTATGCTAGATAAATTCAGTCCTGTTGCTTTCACCACTGATACAGGCTATTAAAATATTTTTACTAAGTCTATTTGATGTTTATTTCACCCAACAGACTTTGTAAAAAGCTGGGCATTTCCACGAATGTGGATGCATTCGTCCTAGAAGAATTTACTTTTAATTATTCCCTGCATATGGAGTCAAGTAGGAGCCGGGAGTTGAGAAGAGGTATCAGACCAGGTGGCAGGAGGGAGGCAGAGGCAGCCCTGGCTGTGTGGGCCTCCCTGTGGCAGCAGGAGGGTCTCTAGACATCTTGTTTCTTCCTAGGTACACCACTGGACCATATTCTCTGGCCCTGATGATTCTCAGCACTTTCACACGGGCATTGTCTGGACCTTTTCCCCTGGCAGAAGAAAAGACGAAGTGCCTCGTGGTAGGTTTTGCATGATTTTTGCTGCCTCCAGGCTGACACCACTGCCACCCCCTTGGACCCATATTTACACATCAAGGACCAGTCACACCCCTTGATGGGCTCCTATTGTAGTGATATAGAGATAAGACTGAAGACCAGTTGGTGTCCCTAGAAGTGGTGAGTTATAGACAGAACCCAGGGAGGCCTGCCTTCTGTTGCTGGGGAGTCTGGGAAAGCTGAGGCCTGAAGCTTCAGAGGGGAGCTCTGCCTGTGGGTACACTGTCCTTGAATTGTAGACAGAGCCCAGGGAGGGCTGCCTTCTGTTGCCTGAGATTCCCAGAAAGCTGGGGCTCAAAGTTGTGGATGGAGGTTCTTCCCATGGATGCCCTGTTCTTTGTTTATCTGCTACGTGACACCAGTGGTTGCCTTCTCCCCTGCTTAAAGTATTATTTGTGAGCTATGTGTCTGTTAGCATTGGCGTGAGGTACATGTCTGTTAGTATTAGCATGAGCTATGTGTCTGGAATATGCTGTATCTATTAAAGTAGTGATGTATACTCTTTAGCCCTTTTTCAGTGCTAAATAAAAAGAAGAGCCTTCTGAGGCTCTGGGCTCACTGAGGAAGAGAAATCTTAGTGAGTCCTCTGAAGCTACATTCATCGGGTCTTCTCGTCGTTTCTTTCGGCACTGGACCAAAAATTGTACAACAGGCTCCACCACCTTCTCTTAAACCCTGGTTCCAAATTCATGCTGGGTTGTGAAGCTGGCCCTGTTTGGGCAGCTCTCCTGTCCTAGGTCTTTTATCTCAGCCCTAAAATTCCAACATCCACCTCACTACACCTCTGACTTTGACAGGACCCCCAAGACCCTATGAAAAGGTGCTGAATCCTACTGCAGGGAGCGGATGTGATGCCGGCTCCATAGTCTCCCTGCTAACAGCTTGCTACAGGGACAATTCAAGAGTCTCAGGTCTGTAACCCAACAAACCTGACACTTTCCACATCCTGTTCTGCGCTTTGTTGTGGGGATTTATTTCAATGAAAAAAACTAGAAGATATTTGAGTTCTCTTCTAGGTCCAATATTCTGGTTTTGCCCGTGTTAATTCCTAATGCTTGACTAAGCCTTCTATTCTGTTCTAACCTACCTTCACAGAGAAACGGATAAGTTCATGAAAAAAAGGCCGAAGAGAAGAATACAGCCAGCCCCCTGTATCCCAGCGCCTCTGTGGGCAACCAGCAGCCTGGAGCCAAGAAGCAGATGCCAAGGGTTAAAATCTCAGAATATGCTAGCGGTCTTCCGTGCCCACCACCTGATGTTTTTAAGGCCCAGACTAATCCAGTCCAGGCTGAAGCTCTACGCTAATTGTCAGGACAGCTTGAATAATGCATGGAATTTCCACACTGGGATGGCTGGGGTGATACTCTGCAGATGCGCCCATTCCTGTCGCAGTCAGAACTGCTAATAAGGAGCTATTTGAAGAGCAAGTCTCTTAATGTCCCTAGCTCTCCGGTTCTTGCCCTGGACACCAGGAAGACTGCATCCCTTGTCCTTGTCTCTTAAAGGCTTTTGCTCCTGCGACTGCAGGTGCCTCAACCTGAGATACCACATGTGGCTCCTGGCCAGCAGCAAACCACATACATATTTTTTTAAAAAATGGATGCCTTCTGATGATTAAACTCAAAAGGAATTATGCAATTAGCATAGGATGGTGATCGCACCACATGTGAGTCTAATTGCAGTGCAGGCAAATGTTTGCTAAATTAGATAAATACGGGTTTGTAGTCACTCTGGTGCACAGACTGAGTTGTAAAGTTAGGGAAAATATAAAAGTTAATTATAAAACAGGAGTGATAAACATAGGGTGTGTGCAGAGGGCTGGTTAGGATTATTAACCAAGGAATCATCTCATGCCAAAGGTGGAATGTTATAGGAGTCCCAGGCCCATAGCCTATTACACAGCAAAGCTGCCATGTTTTATAGCACACGAAAAGCATGCTTCATTTTTACGGAGCACCTGTCATCCAGGAATAGCAGCACAGGAAGCGCTTGGATCACTGATTTGCCTGGTGTTGGGGGCTGCCAGGTATCTCTGGCCCCCTAACACACTTGCTTTCTCCCATTATCCAAGTTCAAAGCCACCTGCCTGGCCAGTGCAGGGTCCCAAGTTTTATCCCTGATAAAACAAAACAAAACAACAACAACAAAAAAAAAAAAACCCAGAGCTAGAGCTAGATTGGTGTGATGAGCTGTAGGTTTGGATCAATGGCCGCCAACGTTGCCAGTTTCACTGGTGGCCCACTGCAATTGTGGAACATTGGACTGTGTATGCATCTGGTTCCTCTTAGTTCAAAGTTTTTTTCTTTCCTTACCAGTATCAGTTGGAAGGTGTGTTATGCCCACACCCCATGCTCTGTATTACTATTGTGAGGACAATATGCAGTGTGTCAATTGTTAAAGAAAAAATTAATGTGTATTGAAAGTGCTAATGTTTGTTTGATCAATCTTATATACCTGTACCTATTAATCTAAACTGATCCGATGATGAAAATATGTAATACGACCATTGTTAAATTTTTCTGATTTTGGAATTCTGTACTATATGTACTCTTACTTGTTACTTTTTTCTATCTTTGTTTCTGCTATTTTTAGTCTTTAAAAGAAAAATATGAAAAAAAAAAAAAAAACTTGTGTCTTCTTGTCTTTATTATTGTTCTGTACACCTAACTGGTTACTGAATCCTGCCCATTTGCCCCAATATTGCAAATTACCTAATGCACAATGCTAAATCTAGAAGTGCATGAAGTAGCACTTAAAAGAGGACCTGCCTATGACCAGCCAGGACCTTCTAGGCAAAGGTAAAAGAGGACTAGAAAGACAGCTGTGATGGGAGCCTATATTCTAGAGGTGGACTGCTCTTTTGGGACATGTAGGCCCTTCGTAAATTCTTTGACAAGTTGGCTTGGGGAGCAGTGCCCTGGCCTCATCTCTGTCACCTCCTTCTCAGGCTGGCTGCAAAGCTTACAGGAATGATGAGAAAAGCGCACAGAACCCCAATGGGCACATAGCAAGCACTCTACGAGAGGCTTGGTTCTTGCCATTTGGTTTTTCTCTGCTCGTTACTTCAAACAGTGGGAAGAGTAAATGGCTACTGTGACCAGCACTCTGCAATGATGACCACGGCAAGCGCGCGGACACACACACACACACACACACACACACACACACACACACACACTATTCTCTCCCACTAGGACAAGGGAGAATATGTTGGCTCACAAATAATTACAATGAAAGAACCTGTGAGAGCTACTGATCTAAGCTACAAAATGCTGGTCTACAATGAGGTCTGTATCGGGCAATGAGATCCTTCAAGGGGTGGTGTCCTAGGAGGTACTACACAAGCAAACACACTGAAGCCAGAAGGGCCAAGGAGCTGATGGGCTTCGTGGTTGGGAACTCAAAGGATAACCTGAGAGGGTGATATCTCTGTGTCAAGCGCTGAGTTCTGAAGCTAGCCTGGGAGCCAGAGTCCTTGGGATATGTTAAAGAGCATTCTCTAGGATAAAGTGGCATTAAGAGAGATCGACCTGGCAGAAGGGAACAGACAGAATGGAAAGGGAACAGCTGGTGACAAAGGGAGCTGAAAGGGGATTGTAAGACCACTGCTCTTGGAGATACAGGCATAAGGGGGCACTAGGACCCAGTGACAAGAGGCGGTGGCAAGCCCGTAGCTAGACCAAAACTAAAGATGAGGAGCAGGTGACTGTATGGGCTTGGGCCACAGGAAGAAAAGAAGGCACGCTGGCTCACCAGAGATCCTGATCCCTAGTTATCCAGGGCGGGATTCACCAAGAGTGTCCCTGGCAGGAAGGCAGCTAGGGTCGGAGTTCTGTGCACAGGCCAGAGCATCTATGGCTAGGTGTCCTCTGCCAGCTGCGATGCCTGCAGTAAGCTGGACCCTCCCAACACTTCTATTTCCATCTTTGCAAATGGGAATGGGAACATCCCACTTCTGGGGCTGGGAAGATAGCTCAGCGGCACAAACCCCTGCCTGCCTGGCAAGCACAAGGTCCCACGTTTGATCCCCAGTACCACAAAAATTGCGAGTAAACATCAGAGACAGCCCAGTGCCCAAGTCAAATAGCTGCAGAGTGTCTGCCACACTGGGAGCTATCAGGAAATCTGGAACAAAGGCAATCAGCGACCTAAAATACAGAATACTAATTTTCTTTTCTTTTTTCTCTCTTTTTCCTTCTTCTTTCAGAACCTTTGGTTGTTTGTTCACTCATTTTTAGGGCTGGCTCAGCCCGCCCTGAGGGCAGGGCTGGCGCAGCATGTGGTGCCAGGGATCGAACTGCGGTCCCTGAAGCCGCCCAAGCTTTCCCAAGCAGGCACTTTAGACCACTGAGCCATCCTGCCGGGCCCCTTTTTCTTTTCTTTTTGTTTTTGTGTGTGTGTGTGTCTTTTTGAGACAGGGTCTCGCCATGCAGTTCAGGCTGGCCTTGAGCTCAATTTTGTAGCCTAGGCTAGTCTCAAACATGCACTGATCCTCCTGCCTCAGCCTCCCAACTGCTGGGATTACAGTTCTGTGCCACCACGCCTGGCTAATCTTCTTTTTTAAATTGCATGAAGATTCTGGTGGATGTGATTTATCTGCGTTGGGATGACTCAGGATCAAGTCCCAGATTCCAAAGCTCTGCAGCACCGCCAGCCCACTGTCTCACTGAAGCAGTTAGCAGGTCGGAATAAAAGAAACCTGGTTACCACATTCTTTTGGGAGGATCGGGCAAGAGAGTTGTGAGCAACCGGTGCAGCTGGGTATACACCGCACATCTGAGTAAGTTTCCCCCAGGTTTTCATCAGAGGCCATCGTTTGTTCCTTCTCAACCCTTGCAGCAAGGCTGGCTCCTACATGCCTTTCTGGACTTCTTGTAAGAACAAAGGTCACGGTGATGAGCTCAGGGCTGCTGACCAGTCAGCTGGCGCGTGCGTGTGTGTGTGTGTGTGTGTGTGTGTGTGTGTGTGTGTGTGTGTGAACTTCAAAGGACTGTTGACACAGCTGCAGCCCACCAGGCCAGGGGCAGGCTTGTCTGAGCTGCTGGAGCCCTCCCTTCAGAGCTTGCCCAGCCAGCCTGCCCGCGAGACCAGCGCACCCTCCCCATCCTCCAGCGCTGCTGCTTAGTCAACAAAAACATTCAACCTCTGAGAGTAAACAGGTCCCACCAGATGGACCGCTGCAGCTTGGAGAGGAGAGACCTGAACCTCGGCCTGATCCATCTTCTGTCCCTGAAGGGCTCTGCTCGCAGCCGCAGCTGACTTCTCATGGGGAGAGCATTTGCCCTTCAGCCACACTGCCATTTATTTCCACTCTGAGCCCTCTGGGACAGTTCTTTTTTTAAAAGGTCCAGGCAGACAGGAAGACAGGCAGCTGTGCAATAGGGGACTGGGCCCAGTGCACTGGACTCAAAGCCTCTGCTTCTTCCAGTTTCCAGGAGCTCAGAATCAGCACCGAACTGCAAGATGGCCAGTGAGCTCGGGACTCAGCTGCCCTGCTCGCCCTGCAGAGATGGCTCCTCCAGTGGAATCCAGGAAGCTAGCAAGATTTGCTCACCCTCTTTTTTTTTTTTTTTTTTTTCTTAAGTAGTATGAGTTTTAAGTAGTATGAGCTCCCCAGTATCACCATAATATGATACTGGGGAGCAAACTCAGCAGTGCTATACTACTGAACCACACACCCCTTTTTTGGAGACAGCATCACACTAGGTTGCCCAGGTAATCTTAAGATTTGCTCATCTTAATAACATGATTTCTGGCCCAACAGGATGGCTCAGTGGTCTAAAGCGCCTGCTTATGAAAGCTTAGGCGGCTGCAGGGACCGCGGTTCAATCCCGGGCACCACATGCTGCGCCAGCCATGCCCTGAGGGCAGGCTGAGCTGGCCATAATAATAAATAAACAAAGAAAAGTTCTGAAATAAGAAAAAAAATAAATAAGAAGATTTCCTTATTATTAAATAGCAATCAATACTTTCAAACAATTTTTTTTTTCATGTTGAGGATGAATCTAGGGCATTTTCACTAAGCCCTTTTTAATTTTATTTTACTTTTTATTTTTTTAGATAAGGCCTTGCCAGGTTTCTCAGGCTGGGCTCAGATTTGCAGTCCTCCTCCCTCAATCTCTCAGAATGCTGGGATTCCATAATGTACCGCCATACCTGCCTTTAAACAAGATTTTTGTTGAGTGCTGTCTTGGTCAGCTTCATATCAGCAATGAAGTCTTCATCACAGGTAGCACCAGCCCCCCTCTCACAGAGGAAGAAATGGAGGCTCAGGAGGTAAGCAGCTTACCCAAAGTTGTAGAGGCATGAGGGGCCGGAAACAGGGGTAAGAGCTGCAGTCCTTGAATCAGAAGCTAGCTGGCAAGAATGGACCGAATCCAGCTCCATGGCCAGGTGTGCATGCACCTAGAGCAATTAAGACACCTGTGCATGGGAGAAAAGAGGGCGTGGCCCCAAACGCAGGAGGGGGAACATCGACTAGTAGAGCCAACAGACTAGACGAGGAACCTTAGCTTCTGAGGCACTCGCTAATCCTAGCAAAAGAACACATTCTCTCAAAGTAGCTTGCTTCTTCAAAGTATCTTTCCCAAACATGCCTATAAATTAAGCTGCGGAGACAGGGAGGGCTCCAAATCTGGACAGCAGGAAGTCAGGGAAAGGGGTGAAGGGCAGCGGAACCAGCTGGGTAGAGAAACAATACTCTAGCCAGAGATTCTTGGGCACCATCTGGGTACCGGGAGTCTCCCCAGAGTGATTAAAACAAACAAAAATAAAACCAAACACAGACATGCATGTGTCTGGAGTCAGGTCACATTTTACGTAAAATCCATAATGATCCCTGGGATCCAGCACTTACCATGTGCTCCCAGTAAACACCCCGCTAAGCACTGTTCATTAATGCATTGAATCTCCAGGAGAATCCCTGAAGGCTGTGTTTTAATTCTCCTTTTATTGAGAAGACATGACAGGGCAGAGTTTGGGGAGGAGGTCCACACAGTTTAAGTGATTTGCCGGTGGCTTCCAGCTCTGTCCACGTCTGATCCTGCCTCAGGGAATGATGACTGGCTAGATGTGTTTTCCAGACCCCGCGTTTCTTCAAGAGCATTAACTATAGTGTGACACAGAAATAAGTGACACTGTCATCACTGTGATGTGGGGATAGGCAGCACCCAACATTCTGGTTTATCAGCATCTTTACTAATGAAATACAATGTCATTTCATATCCTACAAATTAACACTGAAACAACTGTACATGTTTATCTCAAGATTGAATTTGGAACAAAGCTCTGCACTATTCAAATACCCTTTAGTACTAGTCATTCTGTCGTCAAATTCAAATGTAGCTCACTAATAACTATAATCACAAGTGGACTGATTAACTGAAGCAACTTCCACATTGATAAATGCTGTGGGCTTTTATTGGACATTTTCACTTAAGGTGGAGTGCACAGCTATCTACTTCTCTCAGACCTTAAGGTTTTTGTCAACAGAATTAGTTTACATAGGTGCCGCCCCATCTCAGTTCTGTGTGACAAAGCAGTGCAGTGAGCAATAGAGCTCTGCCACACTGTGCCTGGCACTCTGGAGCATGTTAAATGCAATGAGACCTGGAAAGCCAGACCTTAAAGGGAATACTCGCACATGCTGGTGAGTGGGAGGATACACATCCAGGTTTTGGGGGAGAAAGCACTCCCAGTGAGTGCTGGGTGGCTGTCCACAACCTCCTCAAAGAAGGGATGCCCCAGCCTGACGGCTGAGCAGCTGTGTGTGCTACGCACCCAGAGCCCACCTCCAGGGCTGCTGAGGCTTAACAGCTGCATCCCTGCTGGTTCCTCCAGGGGATAAGACTCCAAGCCGGCAATCTGAAAGGACTCAGAGAAGCAGATATCTAAATGAAGCTGCATCTCTGGAAAAGAAAAAGAGAGGAAAAGAGGGGTAGAGGATCATGAGTTAAGGGCACCATTGACTTTGTCACTGGGATCCAAAGCACAGCCACTGTGTCCTGTAGTTGATAGGGTAGGAACCCTAGGCAGAACAGATGCACACATGGGCTGAAAGGAGAGAAAAATATCTTGGACTCCTTGGGATGAGAAACAAAGAAAGTGTTAGAAAGAGCTGTAGAATAACTTCGTTTCCTTTTCCCATCTCTATTGTACCCTTCAGATTCCATTTTCTCTTTCAGGCTCTCACACTAAGGAGACAATGCGATGTTTGCACATGTGTGTCTGATGCAATTCTGTATTACTTGTAGCTTTTGTTTTAGTACTCTCTTGTACTGTACAAAATAAAATGGAGAGATGTAGAATATAGGAAAAAACAGTATACTTGTTGAATCAAAAAATAGCAGAGAAGTTTCCTACTTAGGGAAAAGATACGATTAGCCAATGTTCTGCCCTGGATGCTGTTTTACTCCTTGACTATAAAGTCAAAGCAAAGAGTTGGTCTCTTTCACTCTTTGCATGTGCCCAGAACTTGATTCAGGGCTTTGGAGCACTGTCAGTAGGCAGTATATGATTTTTCAATAAGTAAATAAACAGAAACACCTAGCTAAAATAAAGATCATGCCTTTTACATGAGGTATGTTTCTACATTCTTAGCAGAAAATTGTAAAGTACCAAGCCTGTGTCAGGCATTGAACTTGGCACTGCAGATAAGAGACAAAACAGAGTCCTTTTTCTAAAATTTATTTATTTATTTATTTATTTATTTATTTATTTATTTATTGCCAGCTCATCCCACCCTAGGGCCCAGGCTGGCACAGCATGCAGTGCAGGGGATCGAACCCTGTGCTTACCTAAGCAGGCACTTTAGACCACTGGGCTATTTCTCCAGCCCCAAAAACAGTGACCTTGTGCTTGGTGGGACATTTCTCCACAAACATGCATCAAACTCCTTTTCTGAGTCAGGCACCTGGCTGGGCACTGAGGGACAGACGGATGAGGAAATCCCTCTCCTGCCCTCTATGAGCTCAGGGTGGGAGGTGTCTATCAAAGAAGCCCACCTATGGGGTTTAGGCTTGGAAACAGGATATGAGGAATCTGCCTGGAAGGAACAAGCTAGGCACTTCTCACGGCCAGGCTTTAAGCAAAGAGCAGCAGCTACCTGAAGGGAGGTTCTACAAGATTCCTGTATTGAAAGAGGATTGCTCCACGCACCACATCCCCACTCCTGCTCCAAGACATCTATACAGATTCTTCCTGAATGCCCTAGACTGGACAAGTGTATTCTTCTAGGCTCCTAAGAAGCATTGGATTATATGACCCTCAGCCCTAAAACCATCCAAAGGATGTGTGTACAGTAATACAATGAGGACAGAACTCAGGCACCAGTCCTGGAAACATCCTCAGCACTTGAAAAATGTAAGCACTATCATAAATGGCAACTGCCTTAGAGGCTGCAGCTGAGCCTGTGGCTGCAGCTACCCATCCAAGGCTCATCAGGACTTTCCCACAGGAAGTTTGCGAGGGCCTGGGGACTTCCTGGGCATTGGGACAAGCTCCAGCCAAACCCAGCTGCTAAGTCAGCGTGACAGCCACAGGCTCTCCCAGGACTGGCTCCTCTCTCGTGTTCATCCTCTTCAAACCCTGCCCAGATGGCTTCTGCCCCATCCATCTGCAAGCAAAAGAACCAAGGAATCTGCCCTTGTTCAAAGGGCCTGGGGAGAGGGGTGCTCTGATCTGGTTATGAGTGGCTGTGATTTGGTACAGCAGGTGGGGGTTTGTGCAGTTTAAAGCCCCAGACAGCTTTTTTTGTGGTGGTTGTAAAAAGAGCACAATCTTGAAATGCCCCACTGGCTCAGGAAGGAAAACTGTGGTACCTCGGGGTGGTGGCAGAAGAAGACCAAAAAGGTGTGGGAACCCACTGGTTGAGCAAGTCTGCCTTGGCCCCTCGTCTGCTCTAATCACAGGGGAAGGTCTTGCCTGCCCTGTTCCTAACCGATGACTCTCTGGTGAGGAAGCAAACGGACATGACTCAGAAGTCCCAAGCACTATCTTTCAATCCGTGCGCCTCGCATGACTTGCATCTTTGCCTCTTGTCTTTGATATCTTTGCTCATAATCCTTGATTTAGCATTGACCGGGTTACACAACATAACCTGTAAGTTATGCAACCCGCAGGATGGCAGCGTGGAGTGGACAGACTGGCCTAACCTCGGTGAGGCACAGGTTACACAACACGGCAAACACACCCAGAAGCAAATGTGCCGACATCCTCTTGGGTTATGTAATTCATAACTAGTAAGGAAAACGATTCCAAACCTGTCCCCCTGAACCGTCCTTCCCAGTTGTGCAGGAGATGTAAATTTTATGTATCTCTGCTTTACATTCACGGTCAATTTCAAATGGACACACTCTATAGCTTTGACTAGAATTATTTCAGCTTGCTTTCCTTTTCCAATTACCTTTACAGGAAAGGACCACGCAGGCTTTGCAACTGTACCACTTTGCTCTTCATCAGATCACTTGCCATTATGTTCAGTGAATTGGGTGATAGTGCACAGGCTTCAATAAGACCTCACAGCTGCCACTAAGCAGTTGCTAATTTATGCACAAAGTTAGGAGCTGACCCAAGCTGAAACTGACACTGGCCTCAAATGAGGAACCTTCAGAGGCGGTGGAATGGGACCTAAGGACTCTAGTACCCCTGGATTCTAATTCTGGCTCTGGAGGTAGATTGGCTACCACTTAAAACTTGTGTGCCTCATTTTCCTTCCTTACAAAAACACTTTACATCTGCCTCATGAAACAAGAGAGGACTGGAAGATGGGAGAAGTTGAGCAGACTTGACCTCAAGTCCCACCAGCCCTGTCACTCATCATGAGACCTTGGGTTTACTACTTTACAATGCTTTGCTTTTCTTTCTGAGTCCTCATTCAGGCTTTCACAACTGTGCTGCCTGTGAAGTGAGATGCCTCCAGAAAGTGCCATCACAGGTGGCTGCTTGCTCCCTGCTGATGTGGCTTAGTGGCTGGTACTTGGCACTCTGAGCCTGCAAGTGCATGGCCCTGTATCTCAGAACACAAGAGCGTCAGACTCCCTGATTTTGAAAAGTCCCTTTAAAGGATGCTTATGGTCCACTGGACCCCCACCAAGTCAAAGCTTGGGGTAGCAGTGGCTAAAGCGAAAGCAACCGCAGTCCACCTATGGTCAGTGGATGTGTTTGTAACCCCACACTGCTCGGGAAAAGGTGAAATCAGGAAGAGCCAGGTCTCAGTGTTATCTTCACTGAAACTTTGGCCTATATTTTACAACTGAGAGCTACAGGTGGCCGCCCCTTTGCAAGGCACCTGCAAAAGGGCTGCTTTCAAGTCCACTTGAGCCTTTGCTGAAGCAGGGCACCAGCGACTCGGTGGCCACCAGAAGTTAAAGGATCAGGGCAGCCACCCTTTACATCCCGAGTCTGTGTTCAGCAGGGCGATGTGCTATCTCTCGCCACCTGCATACCTGTGGCTCCGTGACTGTGGCTCAGGATTTCAGCAACCCCACCCTTATCGCATACAGGAAAAACATTTTTTAAAAAATATGTCTTACGAAGAGACTCAGCCAAAGGCAATTCACTGATACACAAATACGCGATGGGACTTGGACTGCGCGGCCCCGGGCCTGGCCACATGGAGTTTAAAGACGGAGGTTGCCGAGGAGGAAGAGTCCTAACCAAACAGTCGCTGAGCACCCAGATCTTGGCGCGGCAGGGCAACACGTGCAGCACAGCAACCCGGGTATTGGTCCCCAGAAAAGGGGAATGTTTAAGGCAGGGAATAGCGGAGCTAGCCAACGCGGCTGCGGCAGCGCTGGCGCCCCCGGCTGCGGCTTCCCATTCTGCCAAAGAGGGTCACTTTGTCCTAACCATGCTGTTACTCTACAACTCAACACAGCAGGCTGATGCCGCCCAAGGCTCGGAGACGGGAGAAGGGAGGAGCAGTGAGGGAAGAAGGCAGCGAAGAGAAAAGAAGACGCGGGATGCCAGGACAGGCTTGGCGGGTTTTTGGCTGCGCGCCGCCTCCTTCCACACCTGAGTTCCCACGGCTGGGTTGAAACCCGTACCCATCGCGTCTGGGCCCGACAGTACCCCAGTTTCTCCCACCTAGCAGTTTCTACTTTCTGAAAGTCGTGGGGCTGATGGTGGCGGCACAACAACGTGTGCCACGGGTGGCAGGGGAAATGGTAGGGCTGGGTGCGGAGGTTAGGTGAGAAAAGCCGGGGCTGCACAGCGGGTGGTTTCGCCCCAACCTGGGGATCGCAGGGTGCCGCGCCGTAGCCCGCGAACTCTGGGCGGGCCAAATTTTATTTCCCAACTCTCAGCATATGTACAAGGGGTATAGGCAAAAAAAAAAAAAGGAAAAAAGTTGTAGAACTTTTCCCCTAACTCTACCGCGGGGGCGGGACCAGAGGGCGGTGCCTGCACCCTGATTCGCCGTCGGCCGGTGCGGAGAGGCGCGGATTGGCTCGCAGGCCCGGGCCGGGAAAAGCGGTGGGGGTGGGGAGCGCCCTCCCCGCCCGCGGGATCAGCTCGCGCTGGGAGCGGGTTAATTTCAAATCAGGGGCTCGACTGCTCCAGGACGGCCACGCTCCCCTGCCCGCCCGTCGGCCTGCCAGTCCCGGTCCCGGCGTTTCCCTCCGGCACCCACCTCGGCGCGGCGAAAAGGCTGACTGACCGCCCGATAGGCGGGCTCCTGAGCCCGGGCGGGAAAGGGGGTGCCCAGGGTCCCCATTCGGCCCCCGAAGGCTCCGACTGTGAGGTGGACTGACAGGTCAGCAGGAAGCAGAGGGACACGGCGCTGGGCCTGCAGGCCCCGGGAGCGGGCTGGGGCGGGTGGCAGCGGCGGTGGCCGTTTCCCGCCTCCCGCTCTGCCGGGGGCCGTGGAGGGAGGAGCTGAGCTCCCGCGCAGAAGGGCGGGGGTGAGCGAGGGGGAGGGGCGGGGATGCCGGGTTCCGGGCGCGGGTTTGCCCGCGCTCCAGCCCCGCGCAACTCTAAGGGGCGGTGCCGGCCACGGTCCGGCTTTCCGCGCCAAATTTTTAAATCGAAGGCGGAAGGTCCGGCCCCGCCCCTAGGGCGATCAGCCAATTGCAGGCCTTAAGCGGGGTCTCTGATTGGACGGGCATTGTTGCCCTGGAAACCATGAAGATGCTGTCCGGGAAAAGTCTGGCGGGCGGCGGGCTGGCGGCCCGCGGGGGAGGTGCGGTCTGCCAGGAGGAGGGGAGGTGTCCCGGTTGCGGAGCGGGTGGCGGCAAGGCGATCGTACCTGGTTGCCTTACCGAGCACAGATACCCTTGGGTGGTGGAGTTAACTGCGTGTCGTGAGCCTGCAACCTAAGCACGAGTACTTCGCGTTCTACATCTTTAGTGAAGCCTTTTAAAAAAGAAAAATATTCAGAAGGCGCTCTTTAAATGCCCCGCCATACGCCTAGATCTTTGGGGCCGAATTTGGAAGTTTCGTATCAATCAACTTCCCAAACCTTTACTGCCGCGCCTGTGCACGTGTGTGTAAGCGGGGAGAGTCGGGCAGCTCGATGTGGATTCCTATCCAGATACCTGGATTCGTGCGAGCTCTGCCAGAACCGGGCTCGTGCGCTCAATCCGGAGCTCTGCTGCGAGGACAGGTGGGTGCTTTCGAGAGGGTATTCGGTGGGTTCCGGAAAGGGCCCACGCTCTCTAAAGATGGGAGAGAGTTGCCAGTGGAAAGTGTGGGTTGCTGTAAGTGTGACAGCTGATGGGCTTATGAAGGAATTTACTTGGATTTCCTACGATTCTCTGCCCAGTGAGTCTACCTGTTTTGGATCTAAAAATATTGTCTTAATTTGCCGCTTTTCGTTAGTCTTTGTTTCTGTAGCCTCTTGTATCTGAATTTCCAACAGATCTCCAGATTCTGACTTTTCCCTTCTTTTTTCTTCAAAAGGAGTTTAAAATTTTTGATAGAATTTATCGCGCCACTTGAACCACTGGGTTTTGGGAAGGAACTCCGGATTTTTCATTTTTAAAGAAACACTAAATGTATAAGAAATTGACAGAATGGAGAACGAAAAGGTACTTTTCATTTCAATATCTGTAGTTTTAAGATAATATCATCTTGATTTAAGCTCTTAATTTTTAATTCTCCAGAGTCTTTAATGTCACCTTCCTGGCTATTTGTAACACTCTCAAAGGAAAGAAAATTTAATTTTTGAAGAGATGTGGATGTCTCAAACAGATAAACAGAAAATCATTTTTAAGATTAATAAGAAGTATTTGTTATATGAAAATACTTAGGATTCTTGAATAATTGGAATTTGAAAGAATATTTGATGTGATTCTGTAGTAGATTTAAAAAGAAAAAAAAGGTCATTTCCTACCAGAGATCAAAATGCTATTTGGGAAGTATTTTATAAAGTTGCAGAGGAGTTGCTAAGAGGGGTGGCTTGACTGGTATTGATAAGTTCAAAACACAAGTGAACTTTTAGGAAGAATTCCTTCAAGTTTTAGATGTTAATAAGAGACTCACGGTTACTCTGGACAGTGTGAGGTGTAGAACAAGGGTCTAGAAAAAGTCCATCCTTAGGCCCACAGGTTCTGGGTATTCTTGCTGGCACAGGGCCTCCGTAGGATTTTTGCACCAACTTCCTTGTACAGAGCACTGTATCTACCCTGAAAAGGTTTCAGTCATTTGTGACCTCCCTCCCCATGGTTCCCTCTTCTATTAAATACAAGATTTGAAGAAAACACTACAAAAAATCTTCAGGTGTCACATGTATAGCAGTACTGTTCATCCTTGTTCCACAATGTACTGAGGAACCAGTGAATATCTTCATTCTTTCACTTATTGCACTTCCAGATGTTTTCTTTAAAATAAATGCAAACAGTCTTTATTATTCTTATTATGAAGTGCTGTGAGCCCACCCTGGCAGCTCAGTGGCCGCCCTCCTTTCTGTCAGGAGCTACTTTGTTACCTTGCGTGGCTCCTTTTACTTCTCTTGAGTCATTTTCTCCATCTAGAAAGCTAGAAGGTACACATTCAGAGAGCAGACCTTCCTGGGCAGAAGGTGTCCTCTGAGGCATTCTAGATTTTCCTGATTAGTCTGCTCTCCCCCAGTGCACTTTTGGTGTCTTATTGAGCATCTACTGCACATAGCTCTTATGCTAATAGATAATGGCTCCTGCCCCACCCCAGGCCTTTATTAGTGTCTCGTGTAAAGGTTCTTTCTAGAACCTGAAATCACTTTAACTTGTGAGTCTTGCTAAGAGATGAGTGAAAGGTGTTTGGGGGAACCTAACTTATCTGTAACTTCTTTAAAGCTAAAATGATTTCAAAATAGGTTAAAATTATATATTTTTGAATATTTAAAATTTTATTTTAAAGAATAAAAATAGCAGAAAAGAAGATTTAAAAAGTAATAAGCAAGAGTACATATCATACAGAACGTCAAAATAAGAACAAAAATTTAACAGTGGTTGTATTACATATTTTCATCATCAAATCTGCTTGGATTAATAGATATGTAAGATTGGTCAGATAATTAAATATTAGCACTTTCAATAAACCTTAATTTTTTTAACTCTTTCAAGATGCATTTTGTATTTAAGTCACTCTTCTAAAAAAAAAAAATGTATAGGGATTGAGGATGCAGAAAACACAAGGTCCCGAGTTTGATTACTGGTACCTCCCAAGATTAATTAATTAATTAATTTATTTATTTATTTATTTATTCTTTTGCGTTCTTACACTAGGGAGACTATTTGCATACGTAGGTCTGGTTTATTTCATTTATGAGTATATGTTCAAGATACATCCACTTATATATCAACTCTTCTAGTTTATCATTCTTTATAGCTGAGGAACATTCCACTGTATGAAAATACCACATCTTTTTTTCAACCATTCTTCACATGATGGGCATTTTGGTTGTTTCCAGGATTTGGCTATCACAAATTGTTCTGCTATGAACCTAGGTGCACAGATATCACTATGAGATGATGTTTTCAGTTCTTCTGGGAAAGTTCCCAGTAGGGGGATAGCTGGATTGAATGGGATAAATTACATTTTAAATTTCTTTAAAAAATATTTTATCTATTTGATACAGCATCTCACTATGCAGCTCGAACTCCTAGCAATCCTCCTTTTTTAGCCTTTCTCAGCCTTCCCAGCACTGGGATTACAGGTGTGCACCACCATGCCAGTTTTCAGTGGCCAGCTTGGCATAAGCAGGGATCAAACTCAGGTCCTTGTGCTTGCCAGGCAAGTACTTAGACCCCTGAGCTACCTCCCTATCCCTAGTTTAACTTTTTAAAATTATTCTTAGAAGATGAAAGCATTTAGGTCCATGATCTTTACAGAAGTAAAAGCAGGAAATTTAACTGTCAGAATGGACAGGAAGGATCAAGAGATCACTGGAATGCACGCATTAACTTGAATCTAAAGTCTCATTTGACATTTTCTCCTTAGCAGTATTCAATGCACTGTACAATTTTTAGATGCCTATGCACTCTGTTAAGTCCCGTTTTCAATAGATATTGAACTACTTCTTTTGAAACAGGAAAATCTTTTCATTGAGCCATACAAAAAGGTGCTGATGAAGTCACCGCTGAAGGAGTGCACCAGGGAGAATGTGCAGGCCGACCTGCCCTCACCCAACCTGGGCCCTTGGACCACGCCCACCAAGCCCAAGGAAGTCGCCCAGGGAGAGCCATGGACACCAACAGCCAACTTGAAAATGCTCATCAGCGCCGTGAGCCCAGAGATCCGCAGCAGAGACCAGAAGAGAGGGCTGTTTGACAATGGAAGGGGATTACCCGAGGCCAAAGACAGTTTACGGGTAGGTTTTGGGGGCGGAGCCTAGGGAATCGCGGGGGAATTTGGAGCTGGTGCACAAGTGCCCACAGTAGGATGCCTTGCCACTCTGGGACTATGACTGACCTCCTTCTGAGTACCAGAAAAATATGGACCCCCATCAGATATTGGACCCGGAATCCTGAACATTGGAATAATTTTCGTTTCAGACTTGGCTTGTAGATTTGCCAAGCTCATATGTATGGGCTCTCTCTCTGTCTCTCTCTCTCTCTCTCTCTCTCTCACACACACACACACACACACATACACACAAATGCACCTTTTTTTCCTACCCTAAACTTTGCAGTTGTCAAAGCTAAACATGGGTGTAAGTGGTGCTAGTCACTAAGCGCAGATGTCCCTAGTAAATCTGTTGAACTTTATTGACCAGGAAGACCTTGTGTACCTTTTCCTTTGTAGGAACGTTTATCTGGAGATGAATATGAGAAGTCCCAACCAAGTCGAAAAGAGAAAAGTCTAGGACTGTTGTGTCATAAGTTCTTAGCGCGATACCCTAAGTACCCTAATCCTGCTGTGAATAACAACATCTGTCTTGATGAAGTTGCAGAAGAGCTTAGTAAGTATGCAGAAAGCTGGCTTGAATGGTTAATAATTAAAGTGACTTTATGGACTTAACTCCTTCAGAGCCAGTGTGTACCTTCCACAGAAGGCCACGTGGAAATTAGGCTCTAAGTTCTTCCTCATTTAAGAATAAAGGTGACAGGGCCAGGGAGACAGCTCCATAGCACAGTGCCTGTCTGGCAAGTGCAAAGTCGTGAGTTCAAACCCCAGTCCTGGAAAAAAATAAAATAAAATAAAAAGGTGTATAGTTTCTAACTTCAGTAAATCTGAGAGGCAAAGTAAACCTCTAGGGGGGTTGCTTCTGATCATCAGGTCTCTAAGCTTTATTGAGAGGCAGCAGTGTTTTATGGCTTGTGTCCCTGTCAGCTACAGCTCTGAACTTTCTCCTTGGGAAGCCTACACACATGTTTATGGTCAGCATCTATGAATGGGACCAGGACTTGTGCATCTGCGGCCACCCAGCCACTGTTCACCCGAACAGAGATGGTTTTCTGGAACATTTTGTGGTTGGCACAAGTTATGTTCCACCGTATTTTGTTTCCTTCTTCACTGACCTGTATCAAGTTACAGCTAAGAAGGGGTTTGTAGTAAGCATGGGTATGTCTGGAGTCATGGCCATACCTTAATCTAATACCTGAAGCGGTGCACTAAGTAGGATAATCCATTCTGGTGTCCAGTTAGCACCTGTGGGGACAAGGTCTGTGTCTCTAGTACATGTTTATAAATATCAGCTCTATTTTGCATTCATCTCTTCACATACACCAATAAGAAGTTCCCTTTAATCTAGCAGCTGTCAGCTAACCCCAAGTGCCAGGCAGTGTGCTAGCATCTCAGAGTACAGCAATGAAACAGAGAGGGCAAAATCTCTTCTCTGGGGAGCCTACAGCCCAGTGAGGGAGTAGATGTCGTAGGAAGGACCTGGCATGTTAGCCATGCTGGGCAAGCCCACAGTGGTATCATACCACAATGAAAATGAGGGTAGGAGGATCGGCAGTGCTGCCACTTTACAGTTTTAGATTAAGCGGTCAGGTCAGGCCTTAGTGAGTTCACGTCTGAGCCAGGACTTAGAAAGAAGCAAGGCAGAGGGTTTTGACAAGGATTTCAGCAAGAGATAAAAGAGAAGGAGCAGCCCTGACCTCTCCTTTTCAAACCAGGGCTTGCCAGGCGGGTCCCAGGAGCGGCGCATGGCCACTAGGGGGCGCGCGTCGTGAAGGCCTGTTTTGGTAAGCACTTTGCCAGGGAGGCCAGATTTCATCAATTACTTGAAATCAACCTTGAAACTCAATGTCTGGAAAAAAGAGACACCTAACACCGCAGGATGCTGAAAAATCAATTCAACTAGATAGACAGGAGTCGCAGAATCACACCACATTGTGGTTAATGGTAGCTAGGAAAAAAAGCACAGTTGGACCCACAAAAAGGATATAATTTTTTATGTGAGTTTTTAGAAGACGTTGTGGTCTCTGCACTTTTCTCAAATCTCAGCACTTTGTCAATGATTACTGTAGGCTGTGTGTGTGCGCATGTGTGTGTACATGTGTGTGAAGGTAATGCAAGAAATAAGTTGGCACGCACAGAATTTGGAGTATAAAACACTGGACGCTGTGTGATGCATGCTAGGCCCTCTATAGATGTTGCCCTTTGTTTTCATATTAACTCATCTGTACATGTCATTCTCGACATGCAACATATTAAGACTTTGTGCAGACAGTAAATAAAAATACATTATCCTGAACCTGCTGGCTAAAACCACTGTAGAAGAAAATGTAGCTACTCCCAAATGCATTACAAAAGTCTGGCCCTAATGACACACAATGCATTTACTCTTCATAGATGTTGAACGTCGACGAATTTACGATATCGTGAACGTCCTAGAGAGTTTGCACATGGTGAGCCGGCTCGCCAAAAACAGGTACACCTGGCACGGGCGACATAATCTCAACAAGACCCTTGGGACTCTGAAGAGTGTTGGGGAGGAGAATAAGTATGCCGAGCAGATCATGATGCTCAAGAAGAAAGAATCCGAGCAAGAATTTGACTTCATCAAGAGCTACAGTATAGAAGATCACATCCTCAAGTCAAACAGTGGCCAGAATGGACATGCAGAGATGTGTTTTGTTGAACTCCCCGGCGTGGAATTTCGGGCAGGTGAGAGATGGTATTGAAAAGCCTGAGCGTGCTGGTGCCTGCCTAGAATCCCAGCACTGGGGAGGCTGAGATAGTAGAATTGCTGCAAGTTTATGTATTTGTTTAATTTATTTATTTTTGAGACAAGCTCTCACTATGCAGTTCAGGCTGGTGTTGTGCTCACTTTTGTAGCCCCCAGGCTGGTCTCAAACTCGCAGAAATCGTCCTGGCTCAACTTTCCCAAGTGCTGGGATTATAGGCATGCACTACCATGCCTTGTTCAATGCAAGTTTAATGCCAACCCGGGCTACATAAGTAAGTCTAAGGAGAGACGCTGTCTCAAAAACAAAAGAAGGGGCTGCGATAGCTCCGTGGCACAAGTGCCTGCCTGGTGAGTACAAGGTCATGAGTTTGAACCCCGGCCCTGCAAAAAAAAAAGAAAAGCAAAAGAAAAAAAATAGGCTGTGGGACTGGGGAGATAGCTCAGCACCATAAACACCTGCGTGGCAAGGTCCCAAGTTCTATCCCTGGTACAGAAAAAAAAAAAAAAAGGCTGTGTAGCTTTTTTCTAAGGTCTGACAAAAAAACTCTGTAGAAAACAGCACTGTAGCTTTTAATGTCAAAATGTGGCAGTTGTCAGCTAGATGATCAGGTGGTATTTTTAGCCTTGTTACTTTAGAACTCACTTGTCCCTTCATGAATTTTAATTCTCTAATCCTCGTCCTTCTCCCAAGCTTCTGTAAACAGCCGCAAAGACAAGTCCCTACGAGTGATGAGCCAGAAGTTCGTGATGCTGTTTTTGGTGTCAACGCCACAGATCGTCAGCCTAGAGGTTGCTGCCAAGATTTTAATTGGGGAGGACCACGTGGATGACCTGGATAAAAGCAAATTTAAAAGTAAGCATCATAACCCTGAGACCTGGGGAACAGTCGTCTTGGATAGCAACTGATTTCTAAGAGTCCTGGGCATCTCGGCTGATCTTTAGTTATCTTCACTTCTCCCAAGCAGCACTAATAGCTTTACTTTTAGTTACCTTAGAGGATTCAATTTTTTTTTTAGGGGGACCAGGGTTCGAACTCATGACCTTGTACTTGCCAGGGAGGCACTTTTGCCATGGAGCTATCTCCCCAGCCCTGGAGATAGTTATTCTTACTTGTATTTTTATTTCAACTGATACTTTAACCCTGGTCCCTTTTTATACTCTTAAGTCATGTGTGTATATATGTATGTATGTATTTGGTACAGGGTCTTGCTATGCAGCTCGGACTCATAGTGCTTTTCCTGTCTCAGTCTTCCTAGCACAGGGATTACTGGTGTGTGGCACCACCCCAGTTTTGGTGGCCAGTACAGCACACCTGAGGTTCTGGGACCAATCCGCCTTGCAATACTGGGATCAAACTCAAGACCTTGCACTTGCCAGACGGAGCACATAAACTGCTGAGCTATCTCCTTGGCCCCATAACATGGTCTTTTTTTACACTAGGAGAATCTGTCCTGTGAGTTATAAATGAACTGTAAATTGTAAAGTAAGATTCAATACGAGATCTGCTCTTTCCTCTAATATTGCTCTATGAGAATACAAATAGCTGTTATAAAATTGACCTCCAAAGTCACCTGTTACAGAGATAGTTTTACTGGGTTTTTCTGTTTTGTTTTGGGGTTCTTTTGGTGCTGGAGATCAAGTTTAAAACCTCGCGCTTGCTAAGCAGGCACTTTGGTTTGCCATTTGAAAGAATGATTTTAGCCAGCTGACCTGCTTCCGGTTGGGAAGGAGCCATAGATTGTGCTCCTAGCATAGTGCTCTGTCCCTGTGGCTGTCCCAGACACGCAGAAAGTGCCACGTGAAGAGCAGAGGGAGGGTGGACAGAGGTATGCAGTGCCTGGGGAGGAGTCCTATTGTACATCCATCTCTGCTGGGAGGCTACCCGGAAGGAGCCCCTCACAGGACCCAGCTGTACGGTTAGGAAGAGCTGGCCCCAGTGACCCCAGACGCTGAAGGGGCCCTCGCACCAAGATGCCCACCTGTGCCATGAAGCTGTGCCCACCCTGCGGCAGTGCCTTCAGACCTCCTGAGACTCATAGTGACAGTTAGGTAGAGAGTAAGGGCAGTGATGCTGGCAGAGGATAGGAAGACCTGCAGCTCGAAAACTGCCGTTCTGACTCAACCGCTGGGTCGGCCACCGGTTTCTTCTGAGTCGCCGCTTTTCGACACTATCTCCCTAGTTAGTCACAGCCTGGGAAGCTATTCCAGAAATGGCAGATGTGCAATTTGCTGAGTCCCCAGGAAATTCAGTGCCTTCTGGCATGGCTCTGAAGAAGGAGACTAGATTTGTAAGTGTGTGGTAACGAGATGAAAGTAAGTAGGCTTTTTGTGGCCAACTTCAAGATATGTGAGATGTACAGAATTAACAAGTATCTGCTTAATCTAAGGACAGCTTCTTAGTTATGAAAGGTACACATTTGTGGGGACACAGAATTTTCTACACTTTTTTTTTTTTTTTTTTTTTAGTACTGGGGATTGAACTCAAGACCTTGTGCTTCAAGCAGGCGCTTGTGCCCCTGAGCTATATCTTCAACCCTGCATTTATTATATTAAGTAAATCTTGTCATGAGCTATCACAAGCAGAGAAGTAGTATATTTATTACTGATCTCTTTCTGTCAAATTCTTTTGACTCCTTCTCATTAGCAGAGACCTAAGAATGGTGACTCCTCATAAATAGGGTGATCCCATCAAGAGTTTTCCTTTTTTAGCTTGTACCATTGTCATTTCAAAACTCAGGGCCAGCAGTAACTGTCTTTTAAAAATTTAAAACGACTTTTTTGTTTTAATTAAAGCGCTCTACTGGAATAACTTAAAAGGAGTTAGACACTTGCTCCTGTCTGACATTGACAGTTAGGATAGCTACTAGAATCTACATGAATTTCTTATGGAGCAAAATCCTTTGATCCTCCATTATTCTATTAAGAGTTTATGCATTCTTTTTTGTTTCTAGCAAAAATTAGGAGGTTGTATGATATAGCGAATGTCCTGAGTAGCCTGGATCTCATCAAGAAAGTTCATGTTACAGAAGAAAGAGGTCGAAAACCGGCTTTTAAATGGACAGGCCCAGAAATCAGTCCAAATACTGGAGGTATGTAATTGTTAGCTTTCATCTTTTGCTTTGTTTTTGCTAATGTACATTTCAGGAGATTGTCCTTTCTGTCTTCCTATACCTCTACATGGAAAAAGACATAAATAGACGGTCCTACGAAACAGTGTTGGGCTGGGGAGATAACTGGGTGGCCTAAGCTTCTGCCTGGCAAGCACAAAGACCAGGGTTCAATCCCCAGTACCGAAGGCTGGCCCCTGGAACTGGGTGTGGTGGCTGATGCCTGTAATCCCAGGGCTGGGGAGGCTGAGACAGGAGGATCACTATGAATGATTCCCAGCTATGTAGGGAGACTCTGTATCAAATAAACAAAGATTAAAAAAATAATTTTTTTAAAACCAATATTGAGTGCCAATACAGAAGTGTGGCTACTGGTTCCATCAGTCCCTTAAGCTCTCTAACCCCCTCCCATGCAGTGTCCAGGAGGTAGGAGCTGCAAGTGACAGGATCTGGAGAGCTGCAGGCACCTCTGATCGTTAGAGTGGCCGCCATTGCTGTGCCGCTGTGGGCGCAGCCCGACCTCACACACAGAGAGCACGGTTGGAGTCCACTCTGCTTTCTGGGTGGAGCTCTCTAGCCCACATCTCAGTTCTGTGACGCTGACATTTCGCCTTCCACCAAAGACCCCTACCCAGCATCCCTGGGAAAGGATTTGGAGCACAGAGAGGCTAATTTTCAGTCCCATTTCTGCCACTTTAGTAGTCATGAGGCCTCAGGCAGGTCACGTCCCCAGGTTTCCTCAGCGTCCTCACCTGTGAAGTTGGAAAAACAGTGGTACCTTTGCCCAGTAAATGCGACGGTGCTGGGTACAGCCTCAGGCAGGGGTGGTCCTTTGGTGCGGGAATGTGGAGTCAAGGCTCCTGGGCTGTGCCAGCCTGGTCCATGTTCCAGGCCTGCGTGCTGCCTGCTGGGAAGCTGAGTAGATGCCCGTGTCTCTGTCCATGTTCTGATCCATGAGAAGCACGTGCCGTGGGGAGCTAGTGAAGGAGTCGCCATATTGCACCAGAAGTCAGTAGTGAGCACAGTGATGCACATCGCTGGCATAAGATACAGTCAGCTTGCACTGCTGTCCATGGCATGTGCATTCTAGAGGATCCGGTACCATGGTCTAGAGACGCTAAAGCACATGGGAGAACATTGGTAGGCTACATGCAAACACTGACGTGCTGTGTACAGAGCGGAGCATCAGCAGCTTCTGGCATTGGTGGTGATCCCGTAACCAAGGCCTCTTGGTCTCAAGGGACAACCCATTCTGTGGGTGTGGCTTCAGAGGGACACCACGAAATACCAAATTTCAGAATTCACTCAATAAGATAAACAAGGCCACCTATATAAAAGCTCCTGGGTCAGCAACACACAGCTGGTGCTTTGCAACGGTCACTGCTTTTATCCCCAGAACTTGAGCTGCTGTGTGATTTCTTTTTTTTTTTTTTTTTTTTTGTGGGACTGGGGTTCAAACTCACGACCTTGCACTTGCCCAGCAGGCACTTGTGCCTCGGAACTATCTCCCCAGCTCCCTGCTGTGTGATTTCATATCGCAGCAGGAAGCCCGACACCAGACTTTAATGCTTCCGTCCACCTTTCCCGTTTCAGACTGCAGCCCAGTCCTTCCCTCCGCCACACCCAATCTGGAGATGAGGCGGCCTGCCAAAGAGAACTGTGCCAAAAACCTCTTTGCCACACGTGGGAAACCCAGCTTTACACGACACCCATCCCTTATCAAGCTGGTGAAGAGTATAGAGAGTGATCGGAGGAAGATAAATTCTGCTCCCAGTAGCCCTGTCAAGAACAGCAGAGGTGCGCATCCCAGGAACATGGAGGCTCATTCCATTTTCTCTGCCTTTTGGATACATATGGCTTATTGGGTCCCTGCAATGTGTTAGAATTGGTTCAGGATCTATAGGCCCAAAGCTGCTACTCGTAAAGCTAAACTACCTGTAAATTGCAAGGATAAAAAGTAATCTGTGGGGTTTACTGTTAAATGGCTGTGTCATTTTTGAGGCAGGTGTGTGTTTTCTGTATTTTGGTCTGTTAGGAGAGCATTTATTACTTAGCTTTGACCACCCACCCTCTTTTCTGTTTTACCAGCTGAGAGTTCCCAGAATTCTCCACTCTTCCCAAATAAAATGGCTCAGCTTGCAGCTATTTGCAAAATGCAACTAGAAGAACAATCAAGGTACGTTGGCAATGCTCTTCAGGGACCAGATGAGTCACTTGCACACTGTATTGTTAGAAATGCTTCTGGGAAAATAAACTAGTACGGCCAACAAGGAAATCAGTACAGAGACTCCTCACAAAAGTACAGCTTGAAACTCCATTTGATGCAACTGTTTCCCTTCTGGGTATCCTCCCAAAAGAGTTCAAGATAGCACGTGACAGCGACGCATGCACGCCCATGTTTATGGCAGCGCAGTTCACAGTAGCTAAACCTTGAAGCAACCTCCTGCCCGTCAGCAGACAAACACATAAAGAAAATGTATCCACACCGTGCAGTACTACTCTGCCATGAAAAGGATACCTGAGTCATTGGTGGGCATGTGGATATACCTGCAGACCTTAATGTTAAGTAAAACAGATCAGATAAGAATCTTAAATATCACACTGTATTATAGGAGAAACACAAATAGGGAAATCAAAGGTAGGTAGGAAGCAGGAAGGTAGATATTTCTCAATTAGGAAGAGCATTAAGAGCTGGAGAGAAAGAAAAGAGGAATTAAGCCATGTTGCACACACAGGTACCCACTCTGCACAAGGAATGGGGGCACCATGTACTGCCAACAAGGACCGATAAAAAATATAAGAAAAAAAATCACTTACCTTCTGTGGTCATGGCACCAGCCTTAGAAACTAGAGGTGATCTTTCCTGTATATCCAGATCAGACAGGGCCAAAACTCCCACTGGTTTCACAAAAGTATGCCTTTTACCCAAGGCTTACAACGGAAGAGCGCTGAGGGAAAAATCTATTTCCTGTGTGTCATGCTTCAATCTTATCTTTTAGCGAACCCAGAAAGAAAATGAAAGTACAGCTAGCAAGACCCGGGCACTGCGAGCCAGTGGCCCCGCTGGACTCTTCCCCAAAGGCTGAGCTGGAGCTGACCACACCGTCCCTCATCCAGCCCCTGGGCATGGTCCCCCTGGTGCCCAGCCCCTTGTCAGCTGCAGTGCCAGTGATCCTACCTCAGACCTCTTCCAGCCCATCCTATGCCATCTACTTGCAACCTGCCCAAGCTCCAACCATGACACCACCCCAAGGTCTGAGCCCAACAGTCCCTCCCACCCACTGCTCTAAGGCGGTTGGAGCAAAAGACTCCACAGATGCCACCACTGAGAAGGCCACCAAGGATGCCACACAGACCAGTGGCTCCTCCAGAGCTGGAAGCCTTCTGCCAGCACCAGAGAGACATGGTACAAAGAACCGAACCAGAGAGGTACCTGGAGAAAGGGGCTCCAAGAGGCCCAGCACATTTGAGGACTCTATTTCCCAAAAGAAATACAAAGAGGACTTAAAAGGACTTGAAAATGTGTCTGCGGTAAGTACGACCTGGAACTGTGCTTTGAAATGTGAGGAATTCCCTGCTCGGTTCAGAGACCACCTGGGGACTTTTTGAAAAGTCCCAGAGCAGAGAGCAGCGTCCCAGGAGAGAAGGAATTGCTCCTTAGCGTCCTGTAACCCAGATGAGGTCCAGAGAGCTAATCCCCTGACTGGGATGACAGCAGCAACGCTTTTAGCCTTTGGAGGAAGGGATTACTCGCTTGCTTTTTAGGACACCACGGGCGGGTGTCCTAAGTCCGTCTGCACCCCACTGGAATTCGAACACCTGTCGTGACAGTTGTAAATAATTCATAAACAGACCTGATCCCAAAGGGATGGATGTGTGGGCTTCCCGCAGCCCCTGCTGCGTCATTCCCCAGTGCTTGATGTCATGGAACTGTGACATCTGTCACCTCAAAGATAATCCGTTCCCTGTTTGTGTACTTCTTATCTGACCGTTTCTATCTTGTGAAAATAGAGAAATCGAAGTGACCTTGGTGAAGTGGAGATATATTCTGTCCCCTGGTTTCTAAAGATGTTGACATGCTAGATAGTTTCTTTCTCATGTGGAGATTGGTTCTGGAAAGAATTAATATTTATTGGCTATTTACTCACATACCAGATGGCCCAGGTGGTAGGTACGTCCACATACATCATCTCGTTTTCCTCTTCTAGGACAATTATATATGAGAGCCATTCTCACCACATACATAGCACTACTATACATGGAAACAAATTAATCTCACATTTTGTCCCTGCTGTTGACTTAAGTTATTTTATTTCTCTATATCTTTTTTTTTTTTTTTTTTCTCCTCTAAAATGAATTTGCTCCACTAGGTTTTTTTGTTTTGTTTTGTTTTGTTTCTGCCTGCTCTGCATCACAGCTAACCCAGCACCCACCTCCCGTGGCTAACGCTCCCGAGTACCTGCCCTGTGGCCGTACCACAGTTTTGGTGGGATTAAGGGAGTTTATTATGGGATGATATACACAAAGACGCTGGTGATCCCATTAAGACCCTGTCTCCGCTGTACAGCATTACTGGTAGCTATTATTAAGGAAGCTTATAGTTTGTCAAAGCTTCCCTGAGGATGTCTTCACGGAGACCACTTGGAGCATCTATTATGTGCTGCTTTGCCCTTAATGTCCATGCTAAGGACAAAATCCGGGAGGTCCATTAATCTCGCTGGGCCCGTGGGGGTGATTTCATGGTGGTCCTCTTGCACCCAGAGTCGTCAGGATTGGGTTTGCAGTGGGTACCTTCTCTATGTCCCCTTGCTTTTTTTTTTTTTTTTTATTTCATCTGTGGGACTCCATTCTTACCGTTTCTTTTTAGCACGCACGGGCTGTAGAGAGCAAAGGCAATGTGTTAATTAGCCCAGGGACCATGTCTTGAGAATCCACACTTCTAGAAAAAAGTGTGGAGAGAAGAACGTTCAGATAAACACAGAAATAGCTGCAGACAGTGAGTTGTGAGAAAAGGATAGCAAAAGTAAGACAGTGAGGTGAGAGGAAGAGGGTGTCTGGGTTGGGAGATGTGACAAGGACATTCTTGGGAAATGCGTCAGATTCATTTATTTGGCTAAATAGTCTAACCATTTTTTTAAAAATGGAATTAATGCTCTAGGCTAAAAGATTTTGTAGTGAATTTAACTGAACATGGAGAAGTGTGATTATTGGGAGAGTATCACAGGTTTTACTGAGGTCTTGAAAGAATAACTTAGAAGGGTATGAATACCCATCACAACTCACCCACATGCAGCAGGCCCCAGTCCACCTTTAGAAGCCTATTTCTGTGCCTTCAGAGTACCAACTGGTAAGGATTTTGAGGATTAGCAAGCGCCTAAGAAACACAATATTGTGATATACTTTTAGCTCTGGATCCTGAATTCACCAGGGCCCAAGGAAAAAACTTATTAAGAGCCGGATCCAAGTGTGGACTGTTGTTTTGACCACTGAGTGAAGGAAGATAAAAGGAAGCGCCTCTGCCTTATAAGAGTTGCCTTTAGCTTGCACCAGCCCGGAGCAGGATGAGGACAAAGTAGACTTTGCGGCCAGCCCAGCCTTGCCCAGCCCTGCCCAGCCCTGCCCAGCCCAGCCCAGCCACGCACATAGACTTTTCCCCTTTTGCAGAAGTACAGAGGGAAGCCTGCAGGGTGGGAGGCGCAGGCCGGCAGACCTGTGGGCCTTTTCTGTTTGGAATATTACTGCTTTTTTATAGCATGAGACATTTGCTCGGTGATGCATGGGTCTCTAATATGAGTTAGTCAGCTCTTTTTTTTTTTTTGTCTGTCATTTTTGAATTGCAGCATACTTCAGTTTGCATGTAAAAGACTGGTATGGTCAGAACAAGCCATCTACAGTATTTTAAAGTCTATAAATTCCTTTGTTCTAAATCAGGGGTCAGTAAACTTTCTATAAAGGGCCAGAGAATAAAGCTGTTTGGCTTTGTGGGCCGTAGGGCCTCCATAGTTCTGTCTCTGAGACTGGAGATCAGCCAGAAGGGTAAATGAGTGGGCATGGCGGTATTGCAATAGGGCTTTCTTTACAGAAGCTTGCGAAGGGTTGGACATAGCCGAAGGCCACGGCTTGGCCCCTTTTCTCTCTAAATCAACATTGTCTCAAGTATTTTCTTTGAATATTAGTCCTCCTTAATAGCTTACCCAGAATAGTCTGGGAAATGCTACATGCAATATGCCCCACTTACAGGTTAATAATGCATGCCGTCATTAAAGTCTCTTAAAAATGCTTTAAGCGAGACACCATTTGCCTTTGTTTAATTTAGCATTTCCCAAGCATATTCGATAATGAATCAAGCAATGCCTGCTTGCATTCCTTTAATCTAGGGTCCCTCAGCATACTGGTTGGGCAATACTATCCTACGCAATTCAGGAGTAACCAGGTGCTGCTCCTGCAGTGTGTCAAGTGGCTTTCACCGGCATTAAACACAACCCCAACAGCACCACACCACACAAGTCAGGATGTTGTCCTATGAGGGTACCTGTGCTGGGTGAGTCCCAACCCGACACAGGCCCCAGCAGCACTTAGGGTGCAGGAATTGGGATGGATTGGAGGGTGGTGTTCTCTAGGAAGCAGATGGCTCTGCCCAAACTGTTGGGAGGCTTTTGTTTGATGAGATGAACTCTCAGTGTGTGGCCAATTTTCTCCCGGGAGTACTTGTGTGTAAAGGCACCCGTCCCCCTGTTTTCCAGACCTTGTTCCCATCCGGCTATCTGATCCCTCTCGCCCAGTGCTCCTCCTTGGGGGCAGAATCCATTCTGTCTAATAAAGAAAACTCAGGTACACTTTCCCCGAACCACAGGATCTACAGCTCCCCTGTCGCAGGTGAGTGCACGGGCAACGCTGTTCAACACTTGAGTCCATCTCAAGTTTCTTAGGCCCTGTGGACTTCTCAGACAAATGCCTGTTCTTTTAAAATCTCTCTCCCCTTTTCTTCCCAGGCATTATTCCAGTAACATCCTCGGAACTCCCTACTGTGAATTTCCCCTCTTTTCATGTGACACCCTTGAAGCTAATGGTGTCACCAACCTCGGTGGCAGCTGTACACGGTGGGAACAGCCCAGCTCTTACCTCCAGCCACCCTATGGCCATTCAGAACCCAAGCTCGGCCATTGTCAACTTCACCCTGCAGCACTTGGGCCTCATCTCCCCGAGTGTGCAGGTGTCTGCCAGCCCTGGACCTGGATCTGGAACCATTCCTGTGTCCCCAAGAATAGAAGCAATTAGTATCGTAGCAGAAAATGCAGGCTGTCAGCAAGGAAGGTCCACCATCTCTGACTCACCAGTCCTGGGCCAGAGCCAACCAAATGGACAGGCAGTGCCTGTGACAGGGACTCAACAGGTGAGGGTGATTATTCCTTGAATGAGTAGGTTCCAAATATCTGTATCATAGGAGACTCGATTTTTCCTTTGTTTAGAGAGGGAACGAATGGAAGAGTAAAGCAGTGAAAGTCAGAGTCCATATTACTGGCTTATTCAGAGGGGACATTTTTCTTAAAATTATTAAAATTTTCATTAAAATTATGGAGAACGTAAAACTTGTTTAGACATCTGCTAACCATCTCTGGGATGTGCTAGATGTGTTCATCTGATCTAAGTCTGCCAGGGCTTGCGTATCTCTGGTTTTAATTTCTTTCTCTCTTTCCTCTCTTTTTTTTAATCAGCCTATTCCTGTGACACCCAAAGGGTCACAGTTAGTGGCCGAAAGTTTCTTCCGTACCCCAGGTGGACCGACCAAACCAACTGGCTTCTCCTGCATGGATTTTGATGGTGCTAACAAAACTTCCTTTGGAACCCTCTTTGTCCCACAGCGAAAACTGGAAGTTTCCACAGAGGATGTCCACTAAGTGACAGATGTCACTTAATTTAATTTAATTTTTTAATGACTTATTTAATAGAGAAGATATACACAGACTGATGTGGAGAACACAAACTCCAAAAATACTGTAAATATGTTGGATGTTTACACAATATCAAAGCAGTTACTTGTTTTCATTAAGGTTATATTAAGCCTTTTAGTCAAAATAGAACATTGGCCTAAGGTATATTAACTTCTGGGGCAAAATGATTCATCATTTCCACTTGGCCTATACTATTATGCAAGTAACTGTATTGAAGTTTACTTCCCCTTAAGTGAATATGTTTGGTATGCTTAACACAGCGTTCTTTTTCAACTTTTTGCACAAAGAAAGTGCTGTGTGGTGTATAATGTTATATTTTTGCATAGGAGGACTATGTATATTTTTTGTAATTTTTTTAATCTGTTGATGTTGCAGTCTTTCTGTAGAGCTTGCAACCCGCCTCAATCAAGTCTATGGAAACAGTATTTATAAGATGTATTTTTAAATCCTGAATTGTTAAAATTAAAGCTTTTATAAAATGGAGTTAACATTTTCATTCGGCTCCTTAAGACATCTTGGGGAGGAAATTAAAATTTAACGTCAGAGGCAGATTCTTTGTAGAAAGAGGGTGTCTTGGGTTCCCTTAGATACACAGCTTGTAGGAAGTTTCTACATTCTTCCCCTCTTGGGACCCTTAGTATGGCTCAACACAGTAGACGTTGTTTTGGCTAAGCCGTGGCTGGGCCAAACATGCCCTCTCATGCCCATCTGCACTGCAGTCACCCTGGGAGGTTGATGGAGAACAGGGGCCATGATGCTCCCTGCCCTGCTCTGGCACAAGTAGCACCTGTGCCAGGCTCCCTGCTGTCCAGGGGCACCCTGCCACCAGGCCTCACACCACACTGAGGACACCCAGCTCCAAGACGAACAGCAGTAAAGCTCCTCATCTCCTCCACTCTGAGGAGACCCGTGCGCTCCACCCACATGGGCTCCAAGAGAAGAAATGAGCTGTATTCGATGTGTTGCAAAGTGTGTCTTTCCTTCACGTCCTTGGTATGTGACAAGTTGTATCTTTGAGAGTCAACAAGAACTGTCCCAGGTCACAGTCTTAGCAAGATAATAGCTGTTTCCTGAATGCTACACATTTTAATCACATCATCTACAGACCAGGCCTGTGATGTCCCTGTGACTGGGGTTGAAGCAGTAAGTCCACAGCCGTGCTGTTAGTGCCCACTGGGCTTCCTTATCCATTATCCACATGCCTCTGTTTCAGTTTATTTTTTGCCAGTACCAGGGACTGAATGCAGGGCCTTGTGCTTGTCAGACAGGGTATGCTGCTGAGCTATCTCCTCAGCAACCACCTGCCCTCTGGATGGAACCTCACAATCCTAGGAGGTCCCAGACATTTTGCTTTGAGGATGATCTGAACATCCTTAAGGTCACCCCTTTCAAATATACATGTTTTGCTTATGCAACCAAGTACAACTAAAGGCAGATCTTCAAATCAACCTAGAGGCTTCTCTCTGTATCACTGGAGAATGAATATGAGTGATTTCCCCTGATGGACTTCTGCCTTCATTTTTTTCCCACTTGCAGGGCACGCAAACACTCCCTGAAATATGAAGAAGTGGTTTCTGTATTTTAAGATGCTATAATACAGTTGAGAAAGACAGGAATAAATAAAGCGAAGAGAAGGTATAATTCCAATGAAGAGAAGATGTATTTCCATACATGTAGGGATCTGTTGGTCTTACTACGAACGGTTCTACCCAAGGAGCCGTGGTGATAGGAATAAGAAAGATGGCCAAGAGGAAAAGCTGGGCTAGGTGGTCACTAGTCTGCTGATGGGCAAGACTAACTCAACACACACAAAAAGGATCCTTGATACTTTAGTGAAGTTTGTATCACATGACACAAGGTTGCCTAGCAACTAATAGGTGGCCTGAACCACACAGGATGTTTTTCTGAGCACTGGGTAGCTTGTTTGCTTTAGGCACTGAGGCCCAGTCCCACCTACACACACTTGATCCATTTCCTGGCTTCCTGTGGTTCCCAGCACATACAGACACCTAGATTGAAGGACATACACAAGACAAGGGAAAGACCAACCGGGGGCTTCTTCCAAGCCCTGCTCTATTGCAGAACT
>PVJA010020373.1:0-37052 GCA_004027025.1 Myocastor coypus | reverse complement strand
TACTTCAGATGTTATCTCTGATCTCAGTTGCTCTATAAGTTTCTGCACTTGTGTGTCTGCCTCAGATGCTACCAATTCAGAGGTTTCATCTGTATAATTCTCATTTTCTTCCATGATAGTGTCTTCTGTATTTGGTTTGGGTGGGCACGGGTCCTGAGTTTGCCTCCTACTCCTTGTTGTTATCATTTTGTATGGAAGCAACCTCTGTACTTTGGTGGTGTTATGCTGTGTCTATGGGCGTTTGGTCTGGAGACTCCAAGGTGGTTCTTCTACAGAGGTTCCTGACTCTTATGTTGGGGCTCTGGCTGCTAGCTTTTGTAAATCCTGGCGGATGTGGTCTGTAGGTGGAGGTGGAGCTTTGGGATTGAGTAGTCCTGGCAGGCTCGTGGACCAGATCGGTTGTCAAACGGGCTATTTGATGGGTACGGTGCTGGAGCTTGGGCTGGTGGTTTGAAAAAGAGGGGTGGGCGGGGAAAGGGAGGGCAGGCCAAGGATCCTGACCCAGCCGGCGCGCAGGCTCAGCTCCCAGCGGTGCGATTTGGGTCTGGGCTGGAACAGGAAGTTAGTCGTGGGAACGCAGTGGCGGGGCAGAGGGGCGCAGGGAGCTTACCCGCGGCGGGCGCGCAGGCTCAGCTCCCAGCGGTGCAATTTGGGTCTGGGCTGGAACCTGTGAACCTTCTTTAGATAGGCTTCCTTGAATGCCTGTTCCTCAGTTTTTCTATGTGGTAGGAGACATGCATCCTTCACTGTTTAGATAAAGCGTAATTCTTCCCCACTTTATGCTCTGTCTCGTAGTGTAACAGCTCTCCATTGTCAGTGGTACTGAGGCTGTTTCCCACTTTTGTTGGTGTGATACGTCCTCACCTCCCTGGGAGACTTTTTGTGGCATCTCGAGATTACGGTGATCCCTTATGTGTGTCATGGTCACTTTACACATGCCTAAGTGTCTTCTTCCCTCTGCTGACGTTTTCTGAATTTTCCTCTTATCTGCATGTTCCTTCGTTTTTTTAATGTATGTTTAGATTTGGAGAGATTTTTTAGTTGGTGTAGTAGTTCTTATTTCCTGTAGCTTAAGACATCTTACCTTATGCAAAGGGAAAAAAAATGGCCATTATATATTTTTCTGCAGTGTATTTTTAAACTTTATGTCTGAATGGTTTATTCTCTTTCTTTTCTATAGTAGTAGAGATTAAACCCTGGGATGTCTCACTTACATCCCAAGGCCTTAAAAAATAAAAAAAAAAGACTCTTGGTTTTGAGACAAGCCTTCCCAAATTGTGTGGGTTGGGCTTCAACTTGCAGTCCTTCTGCGTCACTTCCCTAGGGCACACTACCAGGTAGGTATGTGACATGGTAAGTGGTTTGCATGAATACTTCTAATCCAACTAAAATTGATTTTTCTGTATAAAATAGAATGAAGTTCAAATTCTTATGTAAATATTGAGAAGCCCTAGACCATCATTCATTTTTTATTTAGTAACAATGATATCTCATATATAACCTGGTAGTTAGATACTTATTCAAGCATAGCTTAAGATGTAAGAATTCTACCTAGCAATGTTACTGCTTCTAGTGACACATTAATAATCATTGCTATAACTTATTGATAAAAATCTAAATTTAAAAATTTCAAAGGAGGCACATTAGATATTGTCTCACCTATTAAAATAACAGTGAGATACTGAACTGAACAGGCAGAAGGCAGGAAGTGATATCCAGTCAAAGGTGAATTAATTATAATTTAGAAGATCTTTTTCCTGACTGACATCCTAATTGCTTACATCACCACCAGCAAATTGCCTCAATTCAATAGGCCTAACTCTGTCTGAAAATGCCTGTATTGGTGCTAATCCTACCTCCCTCAAGGAGAACCCAAGGATCAAGCAATGCACATTAAATGTGCAACCTCTGCAGTGCAAGACTTTATGATAAGCATTTGATACACGAAGTTTCAAAGTCGGCCTCAAAATACAAGTCACAGCTTAGTATCATGTCACCAACGAGAGCTATGGGTGTCTGAACCACCGTTGTTGGAGAGAATGCAGAAATTAAGCTTGACATATCTAGACCCAGCATCTGTGCTCTTCCGCGCTTGGTGCTAGAGCCAATCCCCTTTTCTCTCCTTCAAAACTGACATCAACAAACCTGGTGAGGATTTCATGTGGGAACAGTTCCTTTCCTTATTTATGACTTCAAGGCACTGAGTATAACTTTGACTCTTTCCTGTTTGAAATGGATAACATTTGTGCTTCACTTTGAATCTATGAGAATGGCCAGAAGCGAAACTCTCTGAATTCTGTAAATTATAAGCAATTTTTGACATCTCAAATAACTACTAGAAGAATATGTCCGAATGGAACCCAGAAGAGCCAAAGCAAGGCAAAATGAAGTGAAAAAAGGCACCAGGAGGAATTCGCTTCTCATTTTTTTTTCTTGTTAAGTAAGTTTAAAAGAGTAATTCAGGCCTAGAAAAGGTTATCAGGAAAGTAATGGTGCCAGGTCCTGTTTGTGCCACATGAGTGGGGAATATGTACACCTAACCAAGTAAGGAAATAAGAAACAGTAAAAAGCAAGAGAAAAGTCCAAATCTGCATCTCAGTTGAGATGCACTGTGTTTAGCACTGACTCATGATGAAACTGGCAGCAAGCTCCGGCCAAGCAGAATACAGCGAGTCCCTGTGTTGAATTATGAGGGAATAATTCCCTTAGTTGAATTATGAACCGTCTCTAATAAGACTGCAGTCTCCATGGTGCTAATGTTGCAGTTCCCTTATTTCCTAAGTCGCACATCGTATTAAGTCCTGTTTTAATTATTGCCAAAGATAGTCTGGACCATCATCCAATTTGGTCTTTGGATCAGCCCACTAGTAGCAAGCTCTGTATCTGATTGATGGTTAATGCCAGGGGGAATTTTCCTGAAGAGAATCAGACATCATTTTGTTCTGAATATAGGTACCAATTTTAAAGTTACAAATGCTTTATTCCATGCAGCAAAATTTCATAATCTAAAATTATGATAAGCTTAGTGTCTGAAAGCACTTAATATATTTCACGTGTATTCTACACTGCTAATCTACATGACATAGTGAAAAAATAAGACATGTTATATTCGGCAACCTATCTACTGTTGTCTTAGGTTGACTCTGTAGAATTCTCACAGTGTATGTAGTTGTCTTAGTTACTTTTCTTTCATTACTGAGACAAAATACCCCACACCCAAATTTAAGGAAATTAAAGTTTATCTAGCTCAGTGTGGAGGTTTCATCCCATACTCTGCTGGTGCCAAGGCCCGGTGGTGTGGAAAGGGGCAGCAGCTCAAGGAGACAAAGGATGGCAAAGGCAGCAAGGGCACCAAGGAAGGAATGGGAGCCTCTCTTCCTCTCCCATTGGCAATCAGGCTTCCTGCCCCAGGGTGGGGAGCACTCATACCGCCGCCCTGCTCCCCTCTTCTTGCAGAGGCTCAGGATGTTACAAAGTAACTGAGTTACTTCGCTAAAGTTCTAAACTTCGCAGATTGGCACAACATGTTGGGGCACCTAGGGCATGTCCCCTGTAGCCCGGGATGTAGAACTGTTAGGTTACTTATTCAAGCTTCTAAACTTCTGTAGTTCACACAATGTATCAGTCATTACAGTGGGTGTTCACAGTAAATACAACTTGGATTTACTCTGAGTCTAATTATATAGGAACCCACTTTGTGAACACTGATACTGTTATTCACAATGTGACTGCCTCCTCATTATTACAATTAAGAAAAATATTTTGGTTATTTAGCTGTTAGACTATAAAAAGAGTGTGGGTATTTTGTATTCTTTTAATCATTGTCAGAATTCCATACAATAGATGTTATTGTCACCTTTTTACAAGTGAAAATAAAATATAATCCTGGCAGTTACTAAATAAATTATCCATCATGTTTGGTGATACAAATTTTTCTTTGTTAATGCTTTGTTAATCAACTAACCATAGGTATTCAACCTCTATTTAATATGAAACATATGAAATTATGTGATAGATAAAAACAAATTTGCGTTCATATATATTCATTCTACCAGATGTTATCAATGAGTTTCTAGCACCAATCAGTGGTGGCCCAACTTGGAAAGTGCTATCTCCATAATTGCTCATGTAACAATGACAATAGACATTGGGAAGAAGATTCATGATATTTTTTGGTACCTGTCAGACAGATTAAAGAATAACTGGGAAAATTTTCTGAAGGTCATTAGACAGGGTATAAGATGTGGGAAGAAGGAAGGACCTTGTGTCACATCAGTGAGCAGAAGGAAGAACAGGTGCCAGGTTCCAGAGCAGTAACAGAACTCTGCTGTTTTCTGTGTATTTCCCTTTCTTTGTTCTTTTTTCTTTCCAGTGGAATGTGCTGGATGGTTATAATTTTGTTGAGATGACTGCAGAACCCAGCGAAGCTGTTGTTGCTACTGAGGCATGACACATTGTTATTGGTGCAATATAAATATTGATTTTTTGTAAATTTTAACTGTATTGTCAACTTTAGAAAAAGCTATCTCAGTTTACTACATTGTACAAAAATTAACAGCCATATTGGTTTAGAAATTTCGCATTTATTTTATTTCCATTTGTACAGGGACAATGCACTATATTAATAGGTAAGGGTCTTATCTATGTGAGTTTGATTATGGAAAATAATAAAGTTTTTAAAAATAAAATAAAAAGAAATTATACAGTGCAGTTTCTTTTTATGCATTTTGGGCTTCTAGTGGTTGGTGAGGAAGGCAATGTGGCTTCCATTTACCATGTTTCTGTTGGTTGACTTCACTGTTGGTCTTGACTTTGTGCAAACAAGTGGGGAACCTATTTTATAAAGAGCTAAATTAGATGGAAATGTTACAGGGGTCATACAGGGCTGGACCGCAAAGGAGTCCGTGCAGAAGATGAGAACACATTATAGCGGTGGCTGGAGCCACACACTCCAAGGCCAGGCCTCAAGGAGAAGACACTTGGGCCAAGCCTACAGCCTTTAAAGGATAAGCAATTGGCCACTGCTGGTGTCACCTGGCCCTCTAAAGTCCATATGTCAGTAGCCCTTCCAGAGAAGGCCCTGGCTTTGTCCATGTGCAACTACTGCATGGCTTGCTGACCCACTGAATCAACACTACCTCAGGGGTGGTACATGCATTCTTAGTCACTGATTGCTGTTTTGTCTCACCTTGTACCCACTTTGTGATATTACTCTATGACATTTCCATGAAGAGTGCTCATAGGTAAGTCACCCGAGTCCCCTCCTGCCTCTCTCAGGAGCTGTCTCTCAATGACTGTCCTATTCTTAACCTCTGTTATTCCTTAGAAGTCACTCTTCAGTTTTGGGGGACATGAACTTAGTGCATTGAACGTCTAGCAGATTGAAAGCTATATTTCCTTTATATCATTCTGAACCTATAGCAATATGAAGTCTGGTTAAAAAAATCAGTATCTCCTTGACAGCCAGCTGATAAATTGTGAGAATGTAACCCTTTTAGCCCCATGTTTGTATTAGTCGCAAGTTTGTCTGCTGAAGGAAGAGTCTTCTACATATACTATAATGTGACTCTTCTCTTATTTGGAGCATGGGAAAAAAATGGTGTGAATCACTTGTGGTATCTTTTGAGAAAAAATAGCAGAAATATCACCTGCAGGTTATAAGGTAAATAGGGCACGATAGAAATGGAAAATAAAAGGTGAAGTTGTAAGTGTATGCGGAAGTTTTAAATTTCAACTTGTGTAAATACACATCAACTTCAGTGTGGCACTGCATTTCTATTGATCAAAATGAGCTTCATGTATCTAACTTACTTAAGCTTACAGGAGTGCACTAACTATAGCCTAGCAAGTTCTACTTGCATGGAAAGTATACACTAATGAATGTATTTTACCTAAAACTGTCTTTGAAATAATCTTTACATACAAAGTGGATCTTACAAGTTGTCCAGGTTTTATTTTTCAATACTATTTGAAATATTCATAGCATCAGGACAAATAGAATTATTTTATATATCATATAAAAATAGCCACAGGTATGTAAGTTTCATTTGTTATTTAAAATGGGTCTTCCTATAGCAATGATATTCAAGTTTTCACATAAATTGGAATATTACTACTTTTTGTGCAATGTATCAAGTCATATATATGCATATGAACAGTGCCAGCACTAATGCAGAAGAAGCTCATTATGAAATAGGATTTACTGTCCTTATTCAATTATGGAGTCATTCATTCCGAGTGTTGGCAAATACTCTCTAGCACCTACCCTAGGCTAAGTCTCTACTCTGAGATCAGGGAATAGACCAGCAAACAAAATGGAGAACATTTTCTCATCATGTCCTTACAAAAGAGGATCCCTAGTGCTATCGAAGGGAGCAGAGGGAACTGATGGGACCATGAGAGAAAACACTGGAGGTGACATTGGGCGAGGATGCCGGTGGTGCCAGAACGAGGGAGACTGAGGCAGGAGGATCGCTGTGAGTCGGAGATCAGCCTGGGCTACAAAGTGAGCTCAACTGAACTGCATAGCAAGACCCTGTGTCAAAATAGACCAAAGAAACTCACTCAAATTAATTTAAAAATAAAAAATGAAAACAAGAGAAATGGAAGGTACAATTACCCCAAATCACACTCAGTGAATTTAAGGCAATTTTCCCATGTTTTAATGCATGGATTATTTCTATTGTTTTGTCTGTTTGCTTGAAACTTTTAAATAAAATCTCTATGGCTCCTCTCTTTAGTGAAAAGTGAAAGTGGTGAATGCTAAATAGAGCACTGTTTCTCCACACAAAACACAACAGTGAGTTGCAACAATGTGATTTGTGAAGAAATTACAGGTAGGATGGGAAAGGATGCATCCCCAAGGATGTGAAGGGTTTCGCTTTAGCATCTTGATCTGATCGGCGCAGCTTTACGTCACCAGCGGGAGTGGACACACCTCCATTTTTTGGTGATGGGATGCCCGTGTGACCGAGGAAGGTAAGCTCTTCCTGGTGGTATTAATTTTGAGGTTTCTAGACCTCCACGAAAGGTAACGTGTAAAACAGACGACCACAAAACATTTTGTTGTTCCTGATGATGATTTAGAACTTTACTGGTCTAAAGCTTTTCATCAAAGGATACAATTATAAACTTAAAAAAAGAAAAACCACAATTAAGAAGACAGCATTCCCAATATACGTATCTAACAGATGACTTGTGTCTAGCATGTATAAAGAATTCCTAGGAATTATTTAAAAAGACATATAGATCACAAAACTTTGGGTTTCCTGGGGGGTCTTCTCAAATGGCTGTGTCTCAGAGTGATACCCAGGTAGGTGACAGTGACATGAGTGAGATTACCTGGAGAGACTTGCAAGGGTAGGGCCTGAGTCTGCCAGGACTTTCCGCTTGAAAGACAAGAGTGCTGAACTAAGAGCAGGCCAGATAGCTTAGAGGGCTAAAGCTCCTGCTTAGGCAGATGCAAGGGCTGGGGTTTGGTCTGCAGTGTGCCGTGCCAGCTCCACCCTTGGGGCGCACTGAGATGACGATTGCGACTGCACGTGGTGGCCTGAGCCTACAATCCCAGTGCTTGATAGGCTGGAAACAGGAGGATCACTGCGAGTCCGATCTACATAGTGAGGTCCTCAATCCATAAAAATGAAAATAAATAAATAAAAAGGGATGAACTAGGGAAAGGGGAAACGATATGGGCAGAGAGAAAGCTCCGGAAAGCAGCACGTCCTGGACTCTAGGAAGGAACAGCACAAAACAGGGTTACACAGTCCAGCAGTGGGCAGAGAGGAGAGCCAAGCATCACCTCCAAGACTTTGTGGCGTGGAAGTCCTTGGTGACCTCAGCAAAGTCTCACTGAAGGAGTCTGGGTCAGAGTCTGATTACAATGCTGCAGAATTCTGTGTGAAGAGGAAAAGGAAAAGGCAGTGAAGGCCTTCCAGGGGCTTTGCTAGGGGAAGAAGGGGACAGCGGGCAGCGCTGAAGGGGCACACTGCTTCGGAAGACAGGCTTCGCTCTGAGGGCAGAGCTTCGAGCATATTAGCTTTGTGATAAAAATGATTTTTCAAGAAAGAAAACATTTTTATATTCAGAAAGATAAGGTAAAGATACCCCAGGCACAAGAGTATTTTCCCTCAGAGAAACTTAAAAACTGGGGACTGAGCTCAGTAAATCATCCTGAGAAGTTTATGCAACTCAGGTTGATGGGTTCAAACTCCTTGTTTTACACACTCCTTACATATTTTGTTCTTAATTGGAGGCATCCCCTGGCCACAAAAGATGTTATTTTAACTTATTTATTATGACTTGAAAAATAAAAGCATTGCTACTATCAAGGAAAGCCGTTAACATAGAAAGCAGTTAATCAAATTAGCCATTGTCTTAGAGCGCAGAAACTCACACTCACATGACTTGGAGCCGACCTGGGTGCTGTGCTCTATGTAAAAGTGTGAGGTCATGTTCTGGAAAGGCTTTGGACTGACGGCTCTCGGGATTGGCAACCTCTTTTCCTATTCAGAGAACAGGTGTCCTACAGAAATCCATGCTCCAAACTTTCCTTTCTATTCCACCATAAGGTACAAAGTTGCCATTTCTCATATATGCAGCTCCTAAGCAGAAGTCTTACAAGATGTCTGTTCTTGGATTTTTCCCCAGAAAACTTTATTCTGAAATAGTTGCTTAGATGTGAAATGGTAAGGATGTAGCAGAGAAAATGCTGGAAAGGGAGAATAAAATTGTAAAAATATAACAAAGTTAGTCTAACTTATTTCACTTGCAATTCTAGAAATAAAAGGAGCAAGTTACAGTCCTGGTCTCTGCAATTGAGAGAACATTCTTAGGAAATTAACTTCAAAATTATTGAAACCTGCCGGGCGTGGTGGCTCACGCCTGTAATCCCAGCACTCGGGAGGCTGAGGCAGGAAAATCGGTGCGAGTTCGAGATCAGCCTGGGCTACAAAAGTGAGCTCAAGGCCAGCCTCAACTGCACAAAAAGACAAAAAAAAAAAAAAAATTATTGAAACCGTTGCAAACTTGGTATCCCACTTGTTTTAAACTTTTCAGGTCCAAATGTTATGCCTTCAACTTTTTTCACGCACATTGCAAACATGTGATAGACACTAATGCTGTTTAGCAGGCTCTTCCTTTGGCAGAATATGCACTAAAATATAGGTTACTGGGCAAAGCAGACCTAGGCCTCAGCTTTCATAAGCAAATAAACTGTGTGTGGGAGAACTTAGACAGCTTACATACTTCACTTTGAGTTATTACCAAAGTGGTTATTTTGCATATAAGAAAAATAGAGTCTGTCAAATTGAGCTTACCAAAAAATTGATTCATCTAGGCCAATATTTATTATATTTTCTGTATCTCTTTATAAAATTGTTATTTAATCCATAAATTTCTCGGCACAGATTATGTCTTCAGTTAATCACTGCACATACACATAATTGAGACTGAATTTTATTACAAATTCAAAAAGTTCACTGGGCTACGGTGAGCGACACAGTGGAGTAACATGTACTTTTAAATTTGAAGATTCATAATAAAATGAAAAGTGGCAAGGAAAGGCATTTCATCCTGCAAAGGCATTGTGGTGCATGCCTATAATCCCAGAGTTCTAGAGTCTGCAGCAGAAGAGTCACAAGTTCAAGCTCAGCCTGGGCAACTTACTCAGTGAGACCCTATTTCAAATTAGAAACAAAACAACAACAAAACTTGAATGTGACTCATTGCCAAGATCCCGAGTCTCTTATTAACCTCTCTCTCTCTCTCTCTCTCTCCCTCCCTCTCTCTCTCTCTCTGTCTCTCTGTCTCTCTCTCTTTCTCTCTCTCTCTGTCTCTCTGTCTCTGTTTATGTATAATAAAGATTATATATATATATATATATTTTGAAATGTCATATTTTATTAAGGAAGGCTATTTAGAGTTTTTACATAGAAATAATGAAAAAGCTAGTTAGAGACTTAGTTTAACATACCATGGTTAAATTAAATAGGCCCACTGGGGGCCAGGAAGATAGTGCAGTGGCACAAATGCCTGCCAGGCAAGGCAGGGTCCCAAGCTTGATCTCCAGCACCACAAAATAAACAAATAACTCAAATAATGGGCCCACTGAATTTGAGGATGATGATTTAGCAGACGAGCTTCCAAAAGTTTCCGCTAGATGAATTCTGTGCAAATCGAAATGTAAATGTGTGACGTCCTCAATGACGCAATGCGCGGCAGCATCGCAGCATGCAGACATCCGGTATGGTGGAGCTAGAGCCGCTGCTTTCCTCTTCACCATGTCGTTCTCCTTTCTGTCCTTGCCTTGACATTCGAAACTTGAGATTAATAGTTAAGGGGAAGAAAATAGTTGCACCTGCAGCTGGCATAGCTGTAACTTTGTCTTTCTGACCTGATGATCGGCTGGATGGGATGAATTCTCATGGTGCTACCCGTGATGATGGAGAAAGGCACTGAGGTTCTTGGGAGGGGCCTCGCTCACCATCGCAGTAACATGGAGAAAGAGGAGGAGACAGGAAAATCTGGCTTGCGAGTAAATTGTGCAAGCATCCAAGAGACTATGTTGCTTTTTCCAGGGATGTAATGGATCCTGGGTGTGCTCAGGAGCAGTCTTCCCAGCCACTACTTCTGCTCTGGGTAGGTTGGACCAGAATGCAGAGAGGACGTCTTATCTGGACACGCTGCATGTGAGTTTCAGAGCAGAAGGGACTGTGAGACAGTGGGCCTGAGTGGTGCATGCGCTATACTCCAGCGTAGGACACCACACCACGTACAGACTGAGCCACACTGGCAATGATACAGTTGTGTAGAGACTGAAGGTTTCTCTCAGTTCCTTGGAGAGTCCCAAGGCACGTGTAGGGCACACCACTGTTGTGTAGCACACGGACTGCGAATGAGCGACCTGCTTCAGTGACTCAGTCCCAGCAGGCTTGACCAGCTCAACCTGCAAGGTAACCACTGGCAGAAAGTGAACCTAAGGGGCGGAGGGAGCTGATGAGGGAGAAAAAGAGGAGTCGGGATTGTGAATGCCCCAGGAAGGAAGCACCAACGTAAGCGCACTCAGCAGGTGGGCTGCTTTGCACGTTGTGGTCCAGCAAATTTTTATTGAGTCCAGAGCCACACCCCACAAAATGCAGTAACACTAAGGAACAAAAGTGTTGCACATACGTATTGTTGTGTACAATTCAATCAGTTTTTAAAATGTATTATTATGTATAATGATGTGCTCAATTAACCACAAGGCAGAAAACTCTTCTACTTGGATCATGGATGTTTTTCTGGGAGCACAGAAACTTACAGATGGTATAAAATGCAAATTATTTAAAATAATAAATGCCACTAGTTAGGATGAAACAGGGCTAGACTTCCATCGTTTATAAGCTGAGCAGTGAAAATAAAAAGTTTTGACTCGCATTGGTGAACACAGAAACCCTTGGGGTGTGAGACATTAAAGAATGGTCCTGCTCCCTTCTCCTCTTGTGGACAGTTTTGAGTACGTTATTTAATTTTTTCTCCTTTTGTATCTACCTTAGTTCCATATTTATCCAAAAGGGAAATTTTAAAATATTACTGAGACATTTGTTCTTGCCACATTGTATGTGTGATATCACATCAAGCACACATAATATAACTAGAGTAAAACTTGTTAATAATCATAGATTCCTACTTCATAGGAAGCCATTTTAAACCAGAATAAGCAAAACATGAAATAAAAGGTGATATTTTAGAAACATAAATCTAACCATCTTAAACTTCGAGAGTAGATTTTATCTAGTACTACCTCATGAAAACCTCAGTTTCTAAAAGGCACTGTCATCTTTCATTTGGAAAATACAAGGTCAGCCCTAAAAGGACATGAATGGTTTGGCTTGAGTTAAATAAAATTTCTTTCTATTTTAAATATTATTTTAGTGTGTATCTGTCCCATGTGCAGTATCTAGATTTTGGAAGCTACGTGCTCTCTCTTCACGTTTCAGTCCTGAAGGACAATGTCCATCAGTCATCTGTTGGTCCGGAGGTCATTAAGTATTTTGTTTATTTCTTTGTTTGTTCATTGAATATGAATGAAGTAGTATAATCCAAATTGCAGGATGGCAGCATTACTTGAATGATTATGAAGAAGAAGTATTTTGGTGAATGAAGTCTCATTTCTATGCATATTACCAAAAGTGCGTTCTGACATTAGCCTTCAAGCCCAAAGTACCAGGCCTGCTGTATGACATGTAAGTGACCATGCTGGGTATAATTCCCTCCCATTGGGTCAGAAACACTAGCAACCTAGAAGACTAGAGAGATAGAAAGAGAGGAACTGAAAAATCAAAACACACATTCTATGTACCCAGCAGATTAATGGAAACACTATAGGTTCCTCTCTCACAGGTAGGAATGGGAAATGAAAAGGGAACTTGAATATTTTTTGAGGATGCTTCACTGGAGCACTGACTGTGACACTGACTGATAAGTATTTTAGTGTTTAGTGATGTAGAAAGTTTATAAACCTTGACTAGAGTAAAAGAGGCAATAAGTTAGTACATACATCTACAAACAACAAAATTGACATTCTAAGGTATAAATTCCAGGCTAAATTTCAATAAATGTTAATCAGAAAATTAGACACAGTAAAATGTCTACCTTTAATGGTCTCTACTGATACATTTCACTGTAGCAAGTTAAGGGGGCTGAAATTGTGCTGTTTAGATTTAAAGCTAAAAATGTATATGGTCATTTGCATGTCATAAAAAAGCAGGAGCCAGGTCTCACATTCATGTGACTTTTTCACTTAAAATGTGCACATTTGTGTGTACTGGGATGTCTTCAAATGGGATGCAGTGCAACATAAAAGCGATGAACTTGATTTCATAAAAAAACATCTGAAATAAGTCTGTGTGTCCTGACACAAAGCATCCTAGGGCAGAATTGTGGGGTGACTTCTGGGGACAGGGAAATATGGCCTGTGCTGTAACAAATGAGCCAGAAGAGCTTCTTCAGGTGAAGCCAGGGCCCCAAGTGCCAGTGGCCATTCATCCAAGATTCTGTGTCCACTGCAATGTGGGAAGACTTGACTTAGCCCCCCCGCCCCCCACCGCCGCCCAAATGACCCAGTAGGGCATGTGGTTCATCAACATTTTTGAGATATCACATACTTGAGAAAGATTTTATCCTTATCGAGAAACGCTTCCTATCTAAGAAGAATAGCTCGACTGATCTCACGTTTAAATAACTTAAGATGAACAGTGGCTTTGGCGAGGACTGAAGGACTGTGGTTACGGGCAGTTCCTCCAGATCAGTGCTTAGAGCTGCCAGCGAGTTGCATTCCACCAAGGCAGGCCTGGAGCCCGGCTCTGCAGCAGATCTGAGGAATGCAGCCTGCAGCTGCTCTGAAGGGAAATGTTGCAGAGTGCTGACCCAAAGACCCCCAGAATTAGAAAAACTACCATTTATCTTTGGCAAAGAAAATTTAACTTTAACTGTAAAAGGCTTGAAGCCCAGCAACGGTAGCCTGCTAAATATCCACATGCAGAGGATGCAAGTGATTTATCCTGCAGACCTACAAGTGGCTCATGGCAGACATGAGATCAAGGGCCACATGTGTATTGTGTGTAGCACCAAGCTACTGCCGATGTCCACTGCTTTCCTGGTCTTTCGAGAGGTTTTCTGACACAGGAAGACTAACACAGTGGAAGACATACTAAGCCACAATTGCTTATTAATACACCAGCATGGTTCAGGAATCTGGCACTGAGGCAGAGAAGTTACATTTCACTAAAAAATTAATTTAATAAGTTTACTTTGGCTCTCAGCTTCATTTTAGTGCATCACATGCTTTTCAGAAGAAATATCTCATGAACACTCATGTGTATTTATTTTGGTTTCAGAAATTACAGCTTTTTATAATTCATGGACTTTAAAAATTTATGGCATATAAATCTAAGGTATGTAACCCTTAGATCATTAATTATTTCAAGCTTATATCCTTTCTAAGGTTATATTCTAGTACAGATTAATTAGCAAAAAAAGGAAAAACTTAGTGAAAAGAATAAAGACAGAGTGTCACTAAGATTCAGGCAAACTCCGTGCAGGGCCTGCGGGGCCTGCAGTTAACGGTCACTCCTCACACACAGGTGACAGGAAGCTTGGCTCTCTTGGCTTTTGACCAAATCTCTAAAGCCAATATCTTTTTTAAAAAATCTATATTTCCTTCCACCAGAAGCAGGAGAAGACATACTAAAGAAGGAAATTTGATACCCCTTGCCACTGTTCTGAGACAGTTTGCTTCCATCTTATTCAGCTTCCAATAAAAAGGGCACCCACTGAACCACTGCCTTTCTTCTGTCTGTGATACTGTGGATGGGTTCTAGCTGCTACTATTTTCTTATTTTATCTTTTTTATTTTATTTTATTTTATTTTATTTTATTTATTTGCAGAACTGGGGATTGAACTCAAGCCCTTATTCTACTGAGCTATATCCCCAGCGTCACAGCTACCTTGCTCTTTATGCCACAAGTTCTACTTGACAGGTGGTTCACTTCATTGTGAATAGTCACATTTGGTTTTCACATTACCATGTGACAGCCCCATCTCACAAGGAAAAAATTCATTATTCAAATATGTTGTGATCATTGTATCTTTTTAAGTATCACTTTCTTTGGACTATTCCTAAAACAAGATCTAAGTGTTTCTTCTCTAAAATTAGAGACTGAGAGCTCTCTCTGTCTGTCTCTCTCTCCCTCTCTCTCTGTCTCTGTCTCTCTTTCTCACATTGTATTTTGTTGCAGGTCTCACTATGCAGCTCAGACTTGTAGTGATCCTCCGGTATTCAGCCTCCCCCGTGCTGGGATTATAGGTGTGCACCACCACACCCGGTCCTGGTGGCTGACTCAGTGTATCTGGGGATAGTCCAGTGAGGTGTGTAGTACTGGGGATCGAATCCCGGTCCCTGCCCTTGTCTAAGCAGGAACTTAGTCCTCTGAACTATCTCCCTGTCTCTGATAATGCTTTTATTTTTAATTTTAATATTTTAAAACATTTTTATATTACTGCCAGCTCAGCCCACCTTCAGGTGGGACAGACACAGCATGGTGTCGGGGATCAAACCACAGTTCCATGCTTGCCTAAGATCACCTAAGTGGGCGCTTTAAGCTTTTGAGTTATCTCGCTGGCCCAAGAATTCTTTATGTTGTAAAATATAACAAGGATGGCACCGATATTCAGGTTAAATTGACAGAGTGTAATAGTGTAGCTACACCTTCTCAGCAGCCAGCAGCACATGCTCCCATGTGAGGCGTTAACTGCCTGCTGCAGTTCCACCAAGCCAGAGGAGCTGAACCGTTGACCAAGGGGAGCGCTTTTCAGATTTTAATTTGTATAAGCTGAGAAGCCAAAAACGGCAACTCTGCAGTCCACACAGACATCAGTTACTTCTACCATTAGTGAAATATGAAGATGTGGAACTTCTCCAATTCCCTGTGGTGTGCGAATTTTCATGTCAGCACTAGAGCACTGGTGGCCAACCTGGGCAGCAGGGCATTCTGTGTTATTTTATTTAACATAATCTAATTAAGTCAAGTGGTTGAGAAAAGTGTAAAGTTGAATAGTTACCAATAAAATTAAATGAACAGACCTTGTTTTGTCATTTAATTAATCCAATCTCCACCTGGAGGTGAAACAGGAAGCTCTGCCATTTTTGCTGTCCATTATGTCTTTTAGTCTCTGTTGAGCGCATCAAGTCTTACAGTCTGATTTGAAGAGACCTTCAGAGTTACTCCCCAAAATAACATATGTAGGTAAGAATAAACATCCGTAAAGCTGCCCTCTTTTGTAGAAATGTCAACAACAACAAAAACCTTTGAAATTTCTGTGCTTAAGTATAGCAGGATTGGGAAGTGACAGACACTGGTTCTCAATGAACCACGTGCCAAACAACCCTGAATACTGTGGGCACTGCCCTGGCATCTCCTCTAAACAGCTTTACCTTGTCGCTGTCATGCACCATCCAATTGTACCTTGAAGTTCTCAAGCCCTGAACTGGCCATAAGAGAAGCACACACTTGGCCTGCCCTCTTCTGTTTTCTGAACCTCTTTTCAGATTGATGTACCTGATTCGAATCAAACTTGGTGGTGTCAGACTAAATGTCAATAAAAAGTTGGCCAGCTTTTGGTGGCTTCCTTTCTAAAGTGAAATTAAAATTTTAATATATTATTTAGGAAATTCTGTATTGCTCTCTTAATTTTTTTTTTCCATTTGTTTATCTGTTTACCGTATAATGCTTTGTCAGCCCTTCCATTCTCTCAAATATTTGGATCCTAGTTATGGTATTTTTTGTTTCTGAGACAGCTGTACTCTGTAGTTCGATGTGCCCTTGAGTTCACTTTGTCACCCAGGTTGGTCGTGAACTTGTGGTAGTCCTCCAGCCTCAGCCAGGATTACAATCGTACCCCACAACAACCAGCATGATACTTACTTTTTACACTTCACAATTTTTAGACACCTATGTGCCATTCTTTGGCTGCTAGGACCTAAGTTTTCTAGTGATACTGTCTTAGTTACTTTTTACTCCTTGCTGAGACAAATAGCCGACACTCAAAATGAAGGAAGGAAAGGTTTATTTAGCTCACAGTTACTGGAGGTTTCAGTCCATATTCGGCTGGCCCAAGGCTGAGAGGAACAGAGCAGAGAGAATCCAGTGGAACAGCAACAAAATGGTGGTAGAGGCAGCCAATCAATCTGGGGCAGCAAAGCAGCAGCAACTCTAGTCTGTTTCTCTGTCGCTCTTTATAGTCCTATCAGGCTCTCAGCCTTAGGATATCTGCCCTAGACCACACCCATAGTCCCAGCCCTACTCAGACCGATAATCCCATCAGCACTAAAACACATAATCCCAGTGACTCATGAGTCAAGTCTCAATCTATAGAAGTCCCCGCCCATGACTACAGGAGGATTTGAGGGGACAACTAGACATAAACCATAACAGATACATTTCCAAATCCCAATTATCTTTTGAGTCAAAGTGCTACCATGTTCATTAAGAATGTGTTGAATGGGCTGGGAAGACAGCTCAGTGGTCTGTCTGGCAAGTGCAAGGTCCTGCGTTCTATGAGTTCTATTCCTGCTGCTACAAAAATAGAAAAGAAATTAATAGAAAAACGAATGCGCTGATTACTGTTACCCAAACATCCACTTTATGCCTGTTAGCATTCACATAAATTGTTGTTTCCCCAAAACCTCATGTCATCATTGGGCGGGGACTTATATAGATTGAGACTTGACTCATGAGTCACTGGGATTATGTGTTTTAGTACTGATGGGATTATCGGTCTGAGTAGGGCTGAGACTATGGGTATGGTCTAGGGCGGATATCCTAAGGCAGAGAGCCTGATAGGAATATAAAGAGAGACAGAGCGACAGACTAGAGCTGTTGCTCTGCTGCCATGTTTGGTGCTGCCTCTGTCGCCATTTTGTTGCTGTTCTGCCCCCATGAACTGGATGCTCTCTATCCTGCTCTATTCAGCCTTGGGCCCGCGAAATATGGACTGAAACTGCCAGTAACTGTGAGCTAATAAACCTTTCCTTCCTTCATTCTGAGTGTCAGGTATTTGTCCCAGCAACGAGTAAAAAGTAACAAAGACAGTAATTTTTAACATTTTATTTAGTAGAGTTATAATAGTTGGGATATTGGGTCAGATAGAAATGAAGTTGTGTAGTTTGCTATGCCTTTCAACTCCATCCCCAAAGCTGACTTTTATTTTGAAATTAGACAAGGCTAAATGATCCAATGAATGTGTTTCCCACTAGAAAAATTAACATAAGAATCATAGGTGGGATTCTTTTCCCTAAGTAACACCGCAATGAAACTATTTCTCAAATAGGCAGATTTTTAAAATAACATTGCTAATTAAAAAATAAAAATCAATACCATCACTCAACTACAGCCTATGGAAAATGTTTCTTGGACAATTTCTAGTTACAAATGTCTCTTTGCTACGTATGTAAGCCTGCTCTGGGCTATCGGCCTCAATGAACCTGCAAGTTATTATGCATCTTCCTACAGTTGATGTTAATCAATATCTGAACCATTCAGAGACAAATTCTTAATGATTTTTAATCAAAATGATAAGCAAAATCAGAATCTATAAATTACTGCCATGAAAATATAGATTAATAAATCAAATCCATTAGATCCAATATGTTTTCTTTTAGTAACTGTTACTAAAATTCAAATCACTACTCTGAAGTTTTGCTCAGTTTTTAAAGTTGTGGTATTTGCTGAAGGAATACAAAGTTCAACATACCATTTGAGTATACACTTGTTGTTTATATTTGTTATTTATAAACGAAATTGTATCACTTCCTCAAAGTTCTAACATGCAGAAGAATTAAGGAAACTTGATTCACTTGCAAGAAATATTGAAATATATATCTGAAAATGCAGAGTAAACTTTTTCATTTAATAATGCCACTAATGGGCCCTAATCAGGGCATAACCAGTTAGTTCAATAAAAATCTATTGTTTGTTTGAGGTCTAAAGAAAAGATAATTCAATTTCTAGATTTTCTTCCCTACTGTAGACATTGGATAGGCATTTTTTTCATCAAAGCCAATCATTATAGACAGTCAGTCTGACCAAAGAACATTAAAAAGATTTCTCTTCAATAATATGAGCTTTTAAAAATTTTTCCTGAATTAGATTAAATATTCTTTAAGCTCTTTATTTAATTTGCCTGGAAAAGTTCTGCAGTAGTAAATCACAAGTGGACATTTCTTAAGAAGCTAGAAATGTATTGAGCAGCTTAAAACTACAGATGAAGTCCCAGCCATACTTGGGGTTAACATTCCTCTAGGCATTCACTTGAGAAAGCAAAGTGCTGAGTCCAGGGAATTGCTAGTCTTCAAGAATGTTTATTATAGGCATTTGATGGTAGCAAAGGAGTTGTGCTTTCTCTTATTACTGTTCAGTAAAATCCCATGGGCTGACGCTATCGATTTTGATTTAGCAATATATTGCCTATTTCCTTTGTCATCTGGTCATACTAGAATAGTAGTTACTAAAGGTGCAGCCTTTAGTCAAGGTAAAATGATTGGAAAATGCAATAAGTGTTTGCTTGAATTTATGAAAAATATCCTGTTAAGTGTTCAAAACGGTAAGACACTAACAGTGTATGTAAGTATTCAAATTTTTAGAGAATTTATTTAATGTGTATTTCACATGAAAACATTTTGAAGGGGCAATTATCATCTAAAATATATAAAAATACATACATAAAATAAATTTATTTAGAATATCATCTAAAATATAAATATATATATATATATATATATATATATATATATATATCACCTAAAATAAGTAGAATGCATATTTAGAAACTTCTGGAAGCAAAGCATTTTCAGAATTCAAAACTGTTATTGACTATGATGATATTTAAAATATAATTACACAAATATACACCAATAAGAATCACAGACACAGAGCAGGAGAGGAGAGCAATCTCAGTGAGGTTTTGGATAAAACTCCCCAGAAATTCAGAGCAGTCAGATGTATTAGCTTCCCCATTGCTCACACACAGAGCTCCACACCCAAAACCCAGAGGGAGGAGGAGAGGTTGCTTTTGGGCCTGGGTTTTAGTCCATGGTGTGAGGGGAGGCAGTGACGTCACCACGCACCAGTGGGTGGAGCAGCGTTGCTCAGCTCACGCAGCAGGGCGGGGGGGGGGTGAATGGGCTAGGGAGGGGCAGGCGGAACCAGACAGCACCAGAATGCCCCTGTGGGCCCACCACACGTACACACAGCAGCGTTCTCCACTGTTCTAGTAGGCCTCTTTCCTAATGGAATGGATCGCACACATCAGGATTGCTGGCCACAGCAGACAAATTCAGGGCCACTACTCTAGCAGGCCACTCCTCCTTTCTCCAGTTTGCATACTGGCATTCATCATCTGAAATTATGTGTTTTATGTGAAGAATTAAAACAATCTGACAAGAGTAAATACATTTAAAAATTAAAAATCGCCATACTTTTAAGAAATTGCTTCTTTCTGAGAGCCAAATGTATCAGAACACCTGTACCAATATATAAATGATAAAACACCTGTATATTGTAAAAATAAACAATCCAACCTTATCATTGAAAATATTTAAAAAGTTTTTGGGGGAGAGGTTGAGATAGGGTCTTGCTATGCCCTTCATGTCAGGCTAGAACTCACTATGTAGCCCAGACTGGCCTTGCATTATTAGTAATCTTCCTGACTCAGCCTCCTGAATGCTGGATTCACAGGCCTACATCACAATATCAGGCTCAGGTCTTAGTAGTTCCAATACTGTGCCCAAATTCACTCTTATAAGCATGCTAAAAATGATACTGAAAAACCAAAATTGAATATAAAATCAGAGTCAGAGGTTAAGTTGCATCTCAATCATCCATTGGTTGTAATTATATCACTGATTTAATTAAATAATGTCAATCAGAATGCAGTGTTTGGGCCAGCCTGATAGCTCAGGAGACTAAAGTGCCTGCTTAGGCAGAATGTAACTGCCAGGGTTCAATCTCCAGCGGGCCATACCAGCCCCGCCTGGTGGACACACTGAGATGGTGATTGAGACAAGGTGTGGTGGCCCATGCCTCTAATACCAACAGTTGGGAGGCTGAAAATAGTACAGTCACTACAAGTCTTATCTACATAGTGAGGTCCTATAGACCCTGTCCTAAATGGGGGGGGTGGGGGGGGGAGGAATGCATGGTGTTTGCTAAATATGATTTTTGAAGAAAATACTCATATTTTGATGACATGTCACAGACCGTTAAGATTCATTCCAAAATTTCAGAGGTTATTGAACATACACTAATCGATAATCAGAAGTAAGGATAAATACCACATTATCATTTCCATAGGTGCATCAAGACCACTTGATGAAATTTAATATATTTCATGAAAAAGAAAAACTGAATTGGTATAGAGGTCTTCATCTCTATCAAATAGAAGCCATCTCTGATAAACTAAAACCCAACACCTATTTATCTGGAGAAAAGCTGAAAGCTTTCACTCTAAAATCAGGAAAAAGACAAGGCTGTCCGCTATCACCATTCACATTCAATATAGTTCTTGAAACATTAGCCAGAGCAATTACACAACAGAAAGAAAAAGAAAGAACATAGATAAGAGAGAAATTAAATTATCATTATTTACCAATGATAGATTATCTCCAAAATAGTAATGTAGCTACTTATACAAGTCAGTCGCATTCCTATATACCAATAATAAATTCACTCCAAGATAAGTTAGGAGAACAATACCTTTCACAGAAGTGTGAAGTGAATGAAAATACTTAGGAATTAACCTAACCAAGGAATTAAAAAACTCACAAATAGAAACTGCAGCACTCTAAAAAAAAAAAGACACGCTAGAGAGTATAAAAAAATGGAAAATTTTCCCATGTGCCTTTGATAGGCAGAACCTACATTGTCAAAACACGCATTTACCCACAACCATAACAGGGATTTAATGCAGTCCCAATTGAAATACCAATAGTATTTCTCACAGAAGTGGACAAGCAACCCTAAAATGTGTATAAAATCGGAAGAGACCTTGAAAAGCAAAATCAACTCTGGGCAACAAGAACAGGAATCATCACAACCCTTGGCTTCAAATAGTACAATGCAACTGCAGTGATAGAAATACCATGAGATTGGCAAAAAGAAAGAAAGAGAAGTGGGGAGGGAGAGAGAAAATACAGGGGGAAAAAAAGGCAGAGAAAAGTTACTTTATCTTTAGCAAAGTGGCCAAATATGTTTTTGGAGCAAAGATTGCCTCTTTAACAGTGGTTCCCAGAAAGCACGCCATTGCTATGCAAAAGACAGAGTCAACACCTATGTCTCTCACCGTATATGAAACTAAAATCAAGATGGACCAAAGAACTAAAGGTCAAAATAAATAAATACATAAATACATAAATAAATAAATAAATAAATAAACCTTTTAGCCAACAGCTAGAAGATAAAATAGTTTAAATTCTTCAAGTCACAGGCATCAGAAAAGACTTTATCAACTGAATTACAATTGCCAAAAAGCAATCCTGAAAATCAACAATTGGGATCAGATCAAATTAGAAAGCTTCTTCACAGCAAAAGAAACCACCGCCAGAGTAAAGAGAGAGCCTGCAAAATAGGACAAAAGGCCTTTCCCAGTTAGTCATTAGACAAGGAAATGTTATCTAGAATACAGAAGTAATTAAAAAAAATAGATCCCACACATAAAGTCCCAATCAAATAATGGCCATCTGAAGTGAATACATACTTTCTAGAATAAGAACCAGAAATGGTGAGTAATTACCTGAAAAAAATGTAAGCTACAAATATACTGAGAGTCCATCTCACTCCAGAAGAAACGACCATCTTTAAGAAATGATATAATAAGGAATCCTAGAGAGGCTTAGAGAAAGGAATCCTTTTTCAATGCTAATAACCGTGTAAATTGTTTCACCCACTGTGGAAATCAGTTTGGAGATTCCTCAAAAAACTACTAGTGAGAGATTCCATGTGACCCAGCTATTCCCTTGCGAGGTGTCTTCTTACAAGTGTTAAAGCAGTCAGGCTGCAGTGCATGCACAACCATATGTGCAGCAGCCAGCTTGTAACAGCTAAGCCTCGGAAGCAGGTAATAAGTCCACTGGAAGATGAACAGCTTAAGCAAAGTTTCTACCACGAAGCACCACTCTCCCATAACCAGGATAAGCTGGGGTCATTTGCAGGCAAGTAAGTGTGCCTTGAGACCATAATATTAAGTGAAGCAAACCAGACACACAGGCTTGCATATCACAGCTTCTCAGATGTGAGACGCCCAACGTAGAGTTAAGTGATAGATAACGGGAAGTAGAGAGATGTTTCTTAAGTGGGAAGGAGATCAACAGGTGGAGGAGAGGGATGTAAATGGGCAGAACAAAAGGAGTTAAGATGCGGTAGGTAGGTGCACGAGTCTCCAAGAAGAATGTAACCGTCAGGTACTACAAGCATGTGCTGGTAGTTTTCTAGTGGATAGCAGTGAGAGATCAAGAACAGTGGGTGGGTAAAAAGATAACTTATGCTAGACAAAAAGAGGAAGTTATTGTAATGGCAAATACAGTGAGAAAAGTCCTTGGAAAGTGCTGGAGGATTCAGCACCAAAAATTTCTAGAATGGTTTTAATGACGAGTTGATATAAATACAGAAAATCCAGCACAAGGAAGAAAGCTACCAGCTTGTGCACTTGAAGGAAGAGTCAGCGGAGGAAAGGCAAGCTCATTCACAGAAAAAGCATCTTCATTTGTTTTATTTTTTGTTGTTGTTGTTGTTTTATTTTTTGGTCTTCGGAAATCTTTTACTGAGTACAAAGCAAATTGGCTAAAAATGTCATACAGAGTGAAAGGAGGCTGAGGAATCTAATTAAAAAATGTACACAGCTCTGTGATGAACTAAATATTATTCAAAATTATTACTTGTACCTAAGGCCATTTTACAAGTGAAACCTTACCCAAGAAGCATTTTCGAAGCATTGAAAAAAATAGTCTGGATTAGAAGAGTTAAATAATCTATGAAAAATCTGTTCAGGGGGACCTCTTTTCAGCAGCTAAGCATACTTACAAGTTAGAACCTCTTATTCTTGTAACACAGTCCTGTGCTAATAGGATGGCCAAGTCACGCTTTTGCAGAGTTAGTCTGTAAGGCCGTGGTGCTCCCTTAGGGACTCCAGGTGGACCGGCTTCCACCAGAGAATTATGTCCCCTGCCCTGGGAACACACATGTATGCACCCCTGTCCCGTGAATGTCTTCAAGGGAGGGGTTGTAGCTCATTCAATTTTATATCTACAGTTGGTAGGCACTGCATGTTAGAATGCATGAATGCCAAAATAAAATTATTTTATAGCACTCAATATGTCAAATATTACCAACTCTACCCGTTCCAAATTTAAAACACTTCTACCAAATTTACTGTGGTTTTCATAATGCAGTGTTTCAGGGACTCCGTAATGTAAATAAATACTCTAAATTTACCAGTATTCAGAGTAACTGCACAAATAGAGCATTCTCCTTGCAATGGAAAATTGACTTGGAAATTACTTTATTCTTTTCCTCTTTTTTCAAAAGTGCATGCCATATGGTCAGATGCTCCTCTCAGAAGGACCGGTTCGTTTTGGACTGAACATTCCGGCTATGTCACATCATCATAAAGTTCTTCTGTTTTTGTTTGTTTGTTTGTTTTGTTTTGTTTCCTCTTTATTTTTGGAATTGGAAAATGGATTTATTTTGCTTTTCTTTCTCCCAAATTCTTGTTAATCTGTTTTCCCAGCCACTGTAGTTGTTAGTCCTGTTTCCTTGCAAAACTTAGGCTTTTTGTGAAGGTGATCAATGTCCCAAAGAGACAGTAATTCAACCCTGGACTCCACATCACTCTCCATTTCAATACATTTCCACTTGTGGGTCTTCCCTGGGGCAGCAGCAAACTCTTTTCCTCATTTGGGTCATATGGATTTTCTGGAAGTCTTCTTGAGTCAAGATCTGACTGGTGCTGATGGCTACAGCCCTGGCCCTCTGCTCCTCTGTGGCCCTGCTGCTCAGCTTTTGGGAGAACTGTTACTGTGCTTCATCAGAAGAGTGGTGTACATCAACCCATTCACCCTCGGCCTCCTCCTCTTCACTAAGACTGAAACTTTCCCACCTATCTTCATTTTCAACATCTTCTTCTTTCTCAAATTCCAGAAGCTCTGCTCCTGGAGTGTAATTTTAGCATCTAATTCACCAAATTCCTGTACTCTAGCTTCCACAGAAGCTTCTGTAGGTTTGTCCCTGAATTTCTTCTGTGACATCTCAAGATTCAGCATCCAGAAGAGCAGTGTCAAAGATCTAGCTGGCATCATTACATCCTTATCTTTGTGCATCTTATACTGAGCCAGGTCTTGGAGAAGTTCCTCAGTCATAGCTAGAGGACATCGAGTTGCTATCTCCTTTGTAGCATCCATATCTACTCCCATGATTTCCCCAGGGTTCTTCTCACTCATAAAATTGTCAGCCACAATAATGAATAATGAATGAATGATCTCCGGAGGTCCAAAATAATGAGAGGCTTGTGCAGCAAACAGAAGGATCTTTGTTACTTCTGTCTGGTGGGGCCGCAGAAACCCTTGGAGAAAGGCATAGAAATGAAAGAGAAAAGCTCACGATTCCTACCACTCTGGAGATGAGGTTCATAAGCTTCATCTTCACTTTTCACCTCTCCTTAGAGTTCTCTAGCTTCTTGAGTAGGTTTTCTGCAAAATCTTGGGGGTCATGAATCAAGTGAATAACTGAAAAGTTAGACACCTCAGGCTTTTTCTTTTGTTTCTTAAGCGTGTTCATCACCCTTCCCAACTCCTTATGTTTGGAGCTCTTCTCCTCTGGGGCCCATTGCACAAGCAAGTCTCTTGCTGTGGGTCTTTCATCCTCAGCTTCTGAGTCACTACCTTCTTTCTAATCTTGGTCTTTCCCAAGAAAGTGTCGGAGCGGCAACCAATGTCTTAGTGACCTTGGAGAAGCACACAGCAGTGATAACACTGACAGTTTGGGGATTATCCCAGAAGTTCTTTCAGTAGAGCTCAGTCATCACATCCGAAGGTATCTCAGCTGCTGGTGCATTGCTGTCTCTCAGCGTGGTATACATAAAACCCTGCGATACTGCGTCCACTTTATTGTTCTTATGTTTAACATTTATATTCTTAATATTAGTCACAATATGTGTTTATAAAGTCCTTTGCAGGAGCTTATCATGGTGATGACGAAGTACAAAGAACAGCTCCAACAGCCTTGATGGACTGATGAGATTCTTATTGCTCAGCAAGATCAAAGCTTTGCAAAATGTAATTTGAAAGTCTGGATCTAAGACAGCGTGATTATTAGAGAGAAGATCTTTGAGGTCTTGAGGAAAGTTACTCAGATGTTATGGACAGCAACCATCAATCTCTGCCGGAAACTTCACCAGCTCTGCCAGGTCTTTGCTGGGTTTATTTGGTTATAACTTGAAAATCACCTCATTAGATTGGTAGTGATTACACTGCTGGACAAACTACTCAGTATAAGCTGGTGGATCCCGCCTGATAAGATTCTATAACTGTGGCATGTTGCTGGGCAACTTGTTGCTTCTGCTGTACATGTTGGCTGCTGACTCGCTCCTCGCAAAGAAGGACTAGAAAAGCTCAAACCCTGCTGCAGCTCTGAAAAAATGCCTTTAAATCTGTGAAATGGAAATGAAAAGTCTGCTTTTCTCCCAGAGACTTGAGACTATGTGCAGTGTGGGAAAGTGGCTGGCAACATGTGGACCACCATTTCCATGGGCTGCGCTTTCTGTTATTATCAGAAGACAAAGTGAACTAAACTGTGGATAATTCCTGGACTCATTAGGGAGTGCTGGGAAGAGCTAGAATACTTTTAGGTTCTTGGCACTTTGCACATAGCAAAAAATGGCTTTAGCTGAGGGTGCTTCACTGGAAGGAGCTGACTCACTCACTATAGGAGTCACAGTGCAAAGCTCTTGGCCTAAACTACTTAAGGAAGACCAGACAGATACCCAGGGCTACCTCCCGTCATAGTCTCAGGACATGTGCTGACTTGCGAAATGCTCTGAATTTGTTTCAGTGATTTTTCTCAAGCTCCTTTAACACCTGTCTCACTTTGCAAATACATTCTTGGCACCATTTGCGCTTCCTCATATTAATTTGCACTTTATTTTACATTAGCATAGTAATAAGACCCTGGTCGATGTTTTCTGCTTCTTCATAAGTATTACTCTTATTTTTCTCCTCATAATCTTAGGAAAGAATGGAGAGTACCTGAGAGAAAAGAGAAATGCATTTTGTTGGGTTGTCTGAAGCATTTCTCAATCCAGATCATCACCATCAAAAGTTGTGACCTGTACCGTGTAATAATGGTCTGCAATCTGGGTGAGAAGCAAGATAAGAGGAGAGTAGTCCCTCTCCTTGGTTAGAACTGAACCAAAGGTTTCTCTCTGGTTTTTGTACGTGCTGGGCACGCAATGCTGTAATTAAATATTGCTGTTACTGAGTTGTTCAGTCATTCTTTGGAACAATGTGACCTAGACTCAGAGCCTCAGACCTCAGGGACAAGAATGTCTTCAAGGCTTGGCCACCATTCTTATGTCTCTGTCCCCAAACTCTTCTTTCTGCTTACTTCTTTTGACCTTTCCAATCACAGATTTCTCTGTCAAACTGACTTTATCCTGTGTCCCTGTGCCATCTCTTACAACTGAAATTTGTGTGAGATCCCAGGAGCCTCAGAGTCCTCTTGGAGAACTAAGTTCAACTCTTCTGTTTATTTTTAATTGCCTTTGTTGTGCTTATTATTGACACATAATTATTTCCGACACTCTGGAAATGGCCTGTAACTCTCCCTCTCTCTCTGTTCCTCCCTCCTATGTAGTTTTCTTTCCTTTTACTAAATAGTAAAGTGAAATGCAAAGGGAAAAAATTGAAGTTATACAAATGCATAGAAATGACACACTTTCACTAAAATAATAATAATAATCATTCTACAATGATTATTGTACTGGATTATTTATTCACTGTATTTTTCTTTTTTCTGTTTTAGATAGGGTCTTGCTATGTAATTAAGGCTAACCATCAACTCCCTGTGTAACTCAGGCATGTGCCACCATGCCCAGATATTTTTCTTTAAAATAAGGAAAATATATAAAAATGTTCTAAATTATATAATTTAATGTTGTATATATTTTCTCAACTATATATATGTTTATTAAAAGGTCGTCTTGTATTAATCCTTAATAGATCTGATTTTTTCTAATAGATAATGCAATGAAGTTTAAATGCAAGTATTTTCTTGCATATTAGAAGTATTCAATGATCTTTTAAAAATTAAAAGCATGAAAATTGCGTGCAGTTCAGCGTTAATAAAATATTCCCGTGATGTTGGCATTTATACTAATGGCATTGATCTATGTAAAATACTGTTTTAAAATACTATCAGTACTAATCCCAAACACTTACTATTCAGGTGGCTTTCCTTTATAACCACTTTAACCAAGATTTCTTCTTAAATGCTCACAAAAAGTAAAGGTGTACTGGGCAGTTTGTGGAAAACATTACAGCTGCAACAGTTCTCAGTCCCAGCACAGCTGTGCAGAGGTCCCATTCATAGTCCAATGCTAATAAGCACTTAGCTGATGCCATCTACCTGCTTGAGGCGCAACAGCTACAGTACTTGGGTAAGGAGTTCTCTTAGTTACTTTTTACTTGTTGCTGAGACAAATACCTGACACTCAAAATGAAGGAAGGAAAGGTTTATGTAGCTCACCATTTGTGGAGGTTTCAGTCCATATTCAGCTGGCCCAAGGCTGAGTGGAACAGGGCAGAGAACATCTAGGTCATGACGGTGGAACAGCAACAAAATGGAGACAGAAGTAGCCAACCAAACAGGGCAGCAGAGCAACAGCGACAGCTTGAGTCTGTGTCTCTATCTCTCTTTATATTGCATCCAGGCTCTCTGCCTTAGGATATCCACCCTAGACCACACCCGTAGTCTCAGCCTTACTCAGACTGATAATTCCATCAGTACTACAACGCAATCCCACGGATCACGAATCAAATCTCAATCTATAGAAGCCACGCCCCATGATTGCATGAGGCTTTGGGAGGACAGCTAGATATAAACCGTAACATTGGAAATCATGGAACGGGAATAAGGATGTCTAGGTGTGCTAAGTGTGTCTTCCTTATCCAGCAGACACCACCCTCTCACTATGTGAAAGGGCACCCAAGCGTGTCAAGATAGAATGAACTCAGTACATTAGTGGAGTAGAAGTGGAAAAGAGGTAATACACAGGTAGGAGAGGATTTGAAAGACATTTTCGTGGGGCTGGGGAGATAGCTCAAGAGAATAAATGTTTGCCTGTCAAGTGCAAATTCCTGAGTTCAATTCCCAGTCCCACCAAAAAAAAAAAAAGACATTTTTGTATTTTTGAAATCTCATTTTTTATATAAGCTATACCTCAAATGTTTCAATTTCATCTTTCTTTAATCTTGTGATACCATTTTATGTTCCTAACACGAGTTCAAGAAATTCATGACACATTTTCATTCCCTTCTAATCTGCCTAAGCAACTCTAAGATATACTAGGAAGAAGATGACTCCGCTGTTTATAAAACGAGACCTGAAGCATGTGTGCTGTGTTCCTCCCAGCTAGAACATCTGATGAATTATCATAAAGCCACACTCATAGTTCTCAGAAGAAAACCGACTCTAGTTGATTTCCCATGTCTAGGCTGCATAAACTCGTTCCTTCCTTCATGACCTCATTTAGAACCCTCAGAGCAATCTTTCCTCTCCACTCTCACTGGAATGGACAGACGGGTGCAAAGGACTCTCACCCAGAACCTCCCTGCTGGGAGACCATGAGTGCTCCCCTGGCTGCTGTCACTAGATGATCTGGTGACCTACCAGCACATAACTGAGAGAAAGCTGCTGAGCACACCACCGTTCTGCACACTGTAAGCTCACGGTGTTATGGTTTAGGTCTCGTTGTCCCCCCAAAGCCTCATGTAGGCATTGGGCGGGGACTTCTATAGATTGAGACTTGACTCATGAGTCACTGGGATTATGTGTTTTAGTACTGATGGCATTATCTGTCTGAGTAGGTCTGGGACTATGGGTGTGGTCTAGGGCGGATATCCTAAGGCAGAGCGCCTGATAGGACTATAAAGAGCGACAGAGAGACAGACAAGAGCTGTTGCTGTTGCTTTCTGCTGCCTTGTTTGGTTGGCTGCCTCTGTCACCATTTTGTTGCTGTTCTGCTGCCATGAACTGCTACTCTCTGTCATGTGCCACTCAGCCTTGGATCCAGCAGAGAATGGACTGAAACCTCCAGTAACTGTGAACTAAATAAACCTTTCCTTCCTTCATTTCAAGTGTCAAGTATTTGCCCCAGCCCTGAGTAAAAAGTAACTAAGACACACGGCAATGATCCACGATCCAGAATGTTTTCCTTTACTAAGCATCCTCTGTGATGACCGCCATGCTAGGAAGTGGTACGTTACCATGGAAGGAATGGTTTACTGCAACTTATAGAATCTGAGGTCTAGTAAACCTGCTGATACTGCTCGGGTTGGAACTTGCAGGGTATTGCACAGTGCAAACTATGTTTCATAAGGTGCGATTTGACTTGCGCATGTAGGGAAGTTGTGAAACTGATTGAGACCCGCTGCGTTAGGTGAGTGAAGAGAAGGCAGATCACAGGTCAGATTGCATTTGACCTGATGGTGGCAGTGAGAAACATTTTTTGAGGGCCATGACGCACACTTGAAGCTTGGAAAAAACTGCCAGCACACCAGGTAGCTCTGGGACACAAATTATAAACAGTCATTGCTGTGGTAATGGTGTCACAAACATAATCCCAGCATTTTGAAGGCTGAAGCAGGAGGAGCTTTGCAAGTGGGAGACAAGCCTGGGACACAAGTGAGCTCAAGGGCAGCCTGAACTGCATACAAAGACTCTGTTTCAAAAAGACCAAAAAGAAAGAAAAAAAGAAAGTTTTTAAGAATATATTTTTTACATATGAGTTTAAGAAGGTTAATGAAGGCAAAGGATTTGGCAATGCCCCGTTTGGGTCCAGTTGCTCTATGAAGCCCATGCAGTCTTGGGGCAGCTCCTAGAGTTTGTGACTGGTTCATGAGCCAATGCAGGGATTATGGTTGTTCGTGCTGCACCCACCCTGGGGTAGGTGATCTGCACACAGCATGAGGTAAGCAGCAAGGATTGCTGGCTGCTGCTTGCTGCTCTTTGCTTCTTTCTCTCTGCCATTTTCTGCTGCCAGGAACTGCTGGCCTCTTCCTTGTGCTGCTGCCTCGAAACCAAAATTTCCTTTAATTTTAGATGCTGTGTATTTTGTCCCAGCAATGAGGAAAAGGTAAAACATCAAGAGCTAGAATCAAGGGGCAGCTGTTTTGGGCTCTGACTCAGTTACTTTTATCTTGTTGTTAGGATAAACTACTTGATACCTCCAAGCCCAAAATCAAAGAAAGATAGGTTTATTTAGCTCACAGTTAGTGGAGGTTTCAGTCCATACTCAGCTAGTTCCAAGGCAGAGAGGCAAATGGCAGGGGGTGGCAGTTCATGGCCATGGAAAACAGCAAAGCACAAAGGGAGCAGCTGCAGCTGAGGCAGCCAGCCGGCTTCTTTTCTCTCCTTGCACTGTATGCAGATTACCTGTCCCAGGGCGGAGTAGCATTCACACCCAGAATCCCAGAACCACATTAAGAATTAGTGGCAAACTCTAGAAGCTGCCCTGTGACTGCATGAGACTTTGGGGGGACAACTGGACACAAGCCATAGTGGTCTTATTGCTCTATATTTTTGCTATTGCTTTCCTACAAAATACTGTAAAACAATCAGCTTGTCAGACAAGAGACACAACACAGAGGAGAGCCCAGTGGGCGGGGCAAGGCCCAAGTAGACCCATGTGACATAGATACATAATTTTTCCTACTAGTACCTATGACCAAAGACGTGAAGGCTACAAGTGACATCGGGCCACCAGTAAGCATCATGGACACCGTCTGTGTCCACGACATACTAGAACTTTGTGTGATACCCTATCCTCAGACTGTTAGAAATGCTGGTCATATATTTGCCATTCCAGTATTTATGTCACATTTTATTCTTAGTAATTCTTTACTATCATGGAAACTTTTTCTTAGTTGATATTTTTGTATATATTAACCTATTCAAATACTGTAGGAGTACTTTGAACAGATTAGAGATTCATATATTTTATACAAAATTCTGACCTCAAAGACAGACTTACAATTTGATTTGAATTTTGGAATATTGCTTTGAAATATTTAATTTAATTTTAATTAATTAATATTTAATTAATTTTATGAATATTGCTTAATTATTATTTTTTTTTGTCTTTTTGAAACAGGGTCTCGCTATGCAGTTCAGGCTGGCCTTGAGCTCACTTTTGTAGCTCAGGCTGGTCTCGAACTTGCACCGATCCTCCTGCCTCAGCCTCCTGAGTGCTGGGATTACAGGCGTGTGCCACCATGCCCGACAATTTTTGTTTTATGATTCATACTGTATCTCCAACTTACAATCTACTTATAAGACATGGTATGACATTTTCTCCTAGTACTAAAAACTTTAAGAAATATATATATATGTGTATATATGTATATATATGCATACATAAGAGAGTTAGCATAGATATACAGCTACTTTGTTTTAGTTCATTGAGAATAAGAGCTTGTAGTAATATTGTTTAGACGAGATATTAGGTCTGCATCTTGTTCTCTGACTAACTACTAGGAAGACAACAATATGCATGGTATTAATTATTATAACTATCCCACTAACTTGTTTTGAAGCTGTTTCACTGCTATTTTACCTTTTTTTCTCATTAAAATGAAAACAACAACAAAAACAAAGACGTGAAGGCTGAGTTTCCCAGATGTACTTACTCTTAGCGGACTCAGAGGTAGCTGTCTTTGAGAAATATGTGTTCGCCATTGATAGTTTACTTAAAGACACAGTATGCTCTCTCAAATGCAAATTTGAGTGTTCAGGGATGTTTCTTTCAGGCCACAAAATTTGTTTGGCTTGAGAGCACCTGTGAGTATGTGCTAAAAGCGACAGAAATCAAAACAGGCAACCTAGGCTTCTGTTCACAGGCGAGGAATTTGTATTCCTTTCACATCTGTGCGTTGCTCCAATATGCCGTGAGATCATAAGATTGATTTACAAGCGAGAAACTGTTGCTTGACAACACAGGCGTCCTTGTTGCCAAGTATACGTGGGATCAGCACTGAAGCCACCTTTGAGTCCACCTCAGCTACTGTGACCCTGGCGCAGAAGCAAGGCTGGCCGTTTCTGGATGACTCTTCAGAAGGCAACCGAGTGTGAAACCTTAAACGCTGCTTCAAAGCATCGAGCGCCTTCTCCTGCCCCGTGCCCCTGCTGTGCTGCTCGCGATCACCCGCTCGTTCTCACCTGACTGCCTTCCAAGCAACACGCTGCCTTGTGCAAATTGTGCTTGAAATTCAGACTTGGCTATTCTAAAGTAATCACTTGGTTTCTGCTTCCCAAATAGCGTGGTGTACTTAGCGAACTGTTTTCAGGAGTTAAAGACCATGGTTCCGGTTCAAAAGAAACTATTGTTCCCAGGGAAGGTCCCCATAAGCAAACATATGTAAATGAGGGACTCTTTCTAGAAATACTGAACCATTGCTTGAATATTCCTCAAATGTCCGGGGTCAGTTCACTGAAGCAGGTTCCAATTTGGAATATGTTTAGTTTTTGATCCAGCCACACCAGGGAAGTACTGCCTCTCCATTGCAACAACTCTAGTTAAGAATACTTAAGTACAGTATCTTGAGAAAAAATTACTGTAATCAACTTGTAGGATAAATTGGTTTTATTTTAAAAATATTGTTTATGGGTCTATATTCAATTTCGTTTTCTAGGGCTGGTGAGGTAGCTCATGGACAAAACTCCTGCTTAGGCAAGTGCAGGGATCAGACTTTGATTCCTGGCACCACAGACCATGGTGGCCCTGCCCTTGGGCGCAATAAAGCAGTCAACTGAGTCTGGGCATGTTAGCACATGCCTGTAATCTCAGCACTGGAGAGGCTGAAAATCAGAAGGACAGAAGGAATATTATGAGTGTGAGCTGCATAGCGAGACCCTGCACCAAATGCAAAAAAAAAAAAAAAAGCAAGCAAAACACAATCTTGATTTCTTCATTGGGAAATAGGAAAATAACTAGCACTGAGGTCAGCGAAAAAGTAGCATGAACTCCTCCCTCTCATCATTGCATTCCATTTGATTCCTCTGACAGCATTTTTTTATGAAATAAGTCAACTTTGTCTGTGGTAAACTAATGGTCAACTTGTAACACCCAGATGAACTAAATTATCCTGGCTCCGGTTGGTGAAGGCCTAGCTGCAGATTGTGGCCAACAGGATAAAAGACCTAGAATGCAAGAGGCTACACTGTGGATTCTTATGGAGAAGCTGCTCACACTGGTCTTGCTGATAGAATTGAGCTGCTATCCTCAGAGGAGCCTAGAACCACGTTCCCCTGAGGATGGCCGCTCTTCTCTGTGGGGAGCTCTGGTCCTAACCTTGAGGGTCACTTTCTGACTTCCCAGTGTGGAACCTTGATAAAAGTTTGCAAGAGACGTTGCTGTGGGCTCCAGGTGTCTAGTTGAGCTCGTTGTTGTGGGTTCTGGGTCTTCAGCAGGACTCGTGGAGGACTCTGCCCTGGGATCCAGGCCCTTAGCAGGATTCTCTGGATCGTTCGTGTAGATGTGGCTCTCCTGTACTCTTCTGCATTTCAATCTTTGGATGAATATTGCAACATGATCCTATAAATTATGTGTGCTGTATTGAATTTACTACCCTGCAAACACTGACTCCAGCACACTCTGTGGATGAACAGCAGATGCATGGCCTTCCGTCACCAAGAGGTCTGTGACCCACCTTTCCTGCACTCCGTACTTTCAGCGTTTGTCTGAATGACAAACCCACTCACAACTCACTAATTATGCTGTGCTGCTCTGTACCTTATTGCCTGCAGATGTGCTGAATATGTGGCCTAAAATCCATCATTTTCCTCTATGCCAAGTCAAACAGTATTTTCTGAAGGAAGCCTTTATGACAGCAACAAAAAGTCCCGAAACAATTTTTTAGCAATAACATGAGGATTTTTTCTTACTGTTTATTATTATTATTATTATTATTATTATTATTATTATTATTATTATTGTTGTTGTTTTTGTTGTTATTACATTGTTGCTGGGAGACAAACTCAAGACCTTGCCCTTGCCAGTCAGGCATTAGGCTGCCAAGGTACATCCTCAGCTGAAATTATTTATTGATGTTTCTAATTCAACTGTGATGTCCTTGTGATCAATTGCAATGCTGTTATGTATTTTAGTATGGGTTCCACAGGGTCGCACTACATGTGTAGATGGGACTGGTACTGGTCCTTCGGTTCCAGCCTCCTAAGAGCTGGGATTACAGGCACACGGCACATTGTCCAGCCTCCATCACCATCTCAGTGTGCCGCAAGGGCAGGACCAGCACGGCGCTCTGAGAATCAAACACCAGTCCCCCAAGCTATCTGAGCGGCCCTTGCAATGCATTTGTGATTGTATTTTTTTCACGTTGGACAGCTCAGTTTCTTTGGATGAAAAAAGACAAAAAGAAAAAAAGTAACAAATTAGGCAAGTATCTTGGATGAAATGGAACTATTTTATTTGTTTCCACCTATATACCTATGTATAGGTATAACAGTTTAATATAAGAAATTAATTTTCATTTGGCGAGACAGTTCAGTGGTCTAAACACCTGCCTGGCAAGTGCAAAGACCTAGGTCCAATTCCTGGTGCCATATTCCATGCTGCCCAGGACTGGCCCTGTGCTGAGCTGACCACTGATACAGGTCTTGGTGGCACGCATCTGTAATCGCAGCACCGGAGATGCTGAGACAGGAGGTTCACTGTGAGCCTCAGTTGTGTAGCGAGACCCTGTACGGAATAAATAAATTGGTCCAGCCAAACAGCTTAGTGGATGAAACTGCCTTCAAGCAGGCACGGGGGCCGTGGGTTTTGATCTCAGAGCCTGCAGGCCGACCCCGCCCCCGGGGTGCGCTGAGACAGCAATTGACAGCGGATGTGGTGGTGCGCAGCTGTAATCCTAGCTCTTGGGAGGTTGTAAACAGGCAAATCACTGTGAGTCTGAGTTAGTAATGAAATAGTGAATACCCTGTGGACTCTTCCCTTAAAATACAATAAATAAATAAATAAACAAACAGGTTGGGCTTTTGTTTGTTTTGTTTTAAGAAATCAACATTAATTTCATTGTCGCCCATAGCCATGGAGGCTTAGAAGGACCAAGCCTGCAGCTGTGGCCTCCACCCTCGGTCTGCAGGCAACCGTGAGCCGAGGCTGCGGGTCCCGGGACGTGCATCGTCAAGTGCAGGGTAAGGCCAACACGCAGCTCAGGCACAAACACAGAGAACACCGTTCGCATTACACCGGGGCCCCAACCCTGAGCTGTCCCTCCAGCCTCCACACCCCTTCGCTGAAATGTTCTTGCTAAGCTATTGAACTGCCCTGCCTGGGCTGGGATTTCCTTTCTGCTTGCTCGGCCTTTCCAGAGCACTGAGACTACAGACGCGACCACAGCACCCAGCCCGGATTTGCTCTTCTCCAGCCTGTGTTCTCTCAGGCCTTGAGTGGACTGGGAGAGGCGCACTCACGTCCCAGAGTGCACTGCTAACATGACTGTCAGCCAGGAGCACGTTCATGGGCTGACACAGAACCCACTTGTACAAATAATCTGCTCAGGCAAGTCGAAAGGTCAAATTAAAATACTTCAGTCTACTATTGGAAATGAATATTCAGCATATTCATGCAAAATGTTCAAATTATTTGAAAATTGTGTTCTTAGTTCATACACGAATAGTCGAGAAAATAGCCATTGAACATCTTTCTTATTACTTCCTCCTCGACACTACGGACAGCGGCGGCACCTCGAGTACACTGCGCATGGCTAGGGGACAGGTGGCGTCAGGTTCACACATGAGGGAGATCATACAGTTCCCGGCTTTCCGGGCTTTGTCTACTGCACTTCAAGAGATGCCCTATCAAGGCTTCCATGCTGCTTCAGATGACAAGATTTCTTTCGCTTTATGGCCAGGCAGCACAACATTTCCACATTCACCAGATGGACATGACTGGTATTGGTCACATTTCTTAGTTATTGAGAGTGGAGCAATGAACATAGAAATGTCTCTGTGATACAGCGATATCATTTCTTTGGATAGACCTCAAGTCAGAGGAGCACTGGTCCAAACAGCAGATCCATTCTAATAGTGGGGGACCTTCTGTGCTGGACTTCATAATATCGATTCTAATGCTTTTGCTCCTATCCTCACCCGCATGCTGCAATCTTCCGTCTTCTTCTCCCTCTTCTTCTTCTTCTTCTTCTTCTTCTTCTTCTTCTTCTTCTTCTTCTTCTTCT